>MU159918.1:52716-71926 GCA_015888305.1 Antheraea pernyi | reverse complement strand
TATTAGTATATTTCTCTGTTTGTTTGTTTGTTGCGGGTAATCTCCAAAACGGCTGGACCTATTTTAACGGGAATTTTGCTTTTTACTGCCAGATAGCCGAAATTATGGCGGTTGACATACTCTATTTTTTTTGTCCGCGGTTTCGTCCGCATGGCTATTTCCAAAATGGTTGGACCTATTTTCACGGGGTATTTACTGGTAGTTAGCAGACCTTATAAAAAGTAATTTAGGTTTTTTATTCGCCTTCGGCCGCATTGGAATATCCGTAATGCTTGAACTGATTTTCACGGGATTTTCACTGGCAGATAACTCACCTTATAAGAAGTAACTTAGACTATTTTATTTTGTTACTCAAGACTTCGTCCGCAATATCCTACTATCTCCTAATTGGAGTTCAAGCATTACGGATATTCCACTGCGGCCAAAGGGGAATAAAAAACCTAAATTACTTTTTATAAGGTCTGTTATCTACCAGTAAATACCTCGTGAAAATCGGTCCAACCATTTTGGAAATAGCCATGCGGACGAAACCGCGGACAAATAAAATAGAATATGTCAACCGCTATAATTTCGGCTATCTGGCAGTAAAAAGTAAAATTCCCCTTAAAATAGGTCCAGCCGTTTTGGAGATTACCCGCAACAAACAAATAAACAGAGAAAATATCCTAATATAAAAATATAGAGAAAGAATAAAGAAATTTTTTTTTTTGGTCATTTGTAGTCATATCTATTCATCAAAAAGTTGTTATTTTAATTGTACATACACAAACTTTATTTTTATAATACGTAATAGAGGACAAATAAAAATAGAAATAAATGTAGTATAAACTTTTTGCATAGGAAAACAAAATAAACTTCGAAAATGTTTGCGATAGAAACTCACCTCGTTACCATGGCAACGTATATAATACTAACGCTAACGAAATCTTTCTTTGATCAATTTTGTTTTATGATTATAAAGACTAAGAAGATAATAATGATGGATAAAATAATGTATGACATATTATATAGAAGATTTGGCGTTTATGCCTTTATTGTAACTTGGACATGGAAGAAAATTGATTAAAGGATATATAAGAAATACCTATATTGACAACTTCAGAATTGGCAGTATGGATTAATTCCTTCACCTGTCCTATTGAACGAATATTATTACTACTGCTAACGAAATCTCTCAAAAGGGAAAAAGTGCCCGATTTTGAAACATTCTTTATTGGTCCTCTGCTTCTATGTGTCTTAGCGTGATGATATATAGCCTATAGCCTTCCTCGATAAATGAGTTATTTAAAACCGAAGGATTTTCTCAAATCGGACTGGTAGTTCCTGAGATCATTGCGTTCAACCAAACAAACAAACAAACAAACTCTTCAGCTTTATATATTAGTATGAGATTAAATACACATACATTTTATTTTTGCCATTCCATTGTCCATTTCATTCTGAAATCTAATTTATTTTACATAAAAAAATATTGATTTCAAATATTAATTAACATAATCACGGAATGTACACATAACCAAGCCCCAAGACTTAGCACTCGACAATAAAATGAATGACTCAAGATCCGTGGGTTTATGTAATGCCATTCTTGCTTTCCCGACATCGGAGGAAGCAAAAATGCTTTATAAGCGAGTTATATCTGGAATTAAAAACTGGTTAAATTTGTTATGATTGAATATGTACATATTTTATTTTGTTAGTAATCACTACGTATTGTTTAATTAATCCTAACTAGTATGATAAATACCAATGTTTGTTTATTTGTTACGTTATCTGTCTTAATTACTCATCAGAATGTCATCAAATTTTACATACACGTCCACAGGAGTTCAGGAAGGGACATGTAGTTCCTATCATCCAGAAAAAGATACGGTTCTTGAGGGTTATGGAAAGTATACGATAACGCTAGCGAAGTTGCGAGCTAGTTTATAGTATGATAACTTATTGTAGTTTGCATGATCATAATAATAAATAAGCAACATAGTTATCATTCTATTCGTTATCGATTTGTTAATTATTTTTATTGGACATATTGATGGTGGTAGAGCCACGCTGAAACTATTACTGGTTTTAGCATGAATGGGTCGGCTCGCCCGGGGTAGTACCACCCTCTCACAGAAAACCGACGTGAAGTAACCTTGCTTGCATTGTTGCGTTTCGTTCGGTACGTGAGAGCGCCGGATGCCCACCTCCCCTCCCCTCTCCTCTCTCCCCTCCCACTCCCCCCTCTAACCCTTCACCCCCAAAGGGTGGCAACACACTTGCGACTCCTCTGGTGTTGTTAGTGTCTATGGACGGTGGTGATCACTTAACATCAGGTGACCCACCTGTTCGTTTGCCACCTATGACATAAAAAAAAAACACTTTCACTTAAAAGTGATTATTTTTTGTTTATTTTTACGTGGTGTCGATAATATATCGTCTGGGCGCTAGGGACTTAAGAAACGTCTCGAACTCACTCACAAGAATAACATGTGACATTCGTTTGAGTCAACTTTCACTATCAAGAAATGTAGGTATCAACACACGTGCAAATGTCTACTTTGTATTTATTTATAAAACTAGCGGGCTTGACAGACGTTGTCCCGCCCTGATTATAAAAAAAAATCCTTGAGAAATTATATAGCAAAACGTTCCTCATGAATCACTTTATCCACTGGCGAAAACCGCATGAAAATCCGTTGAGTAGTTTTTGAGTTTATCGCGAACAGATAGACAGACAGACGCGGTAGGGGACTTTGTTTTATACTATGTAAAATGCTGATAAGAGTTAAAGTATATGGAATATATGTAGTAATAATTTTCTATTTGTTTTTATTCCATTTAATGTAAAAATTGTGATATACAATAAAAAAAATACTAAAAAAAAAACACATCAGTTTACGGGAAACCTCTTTAGATTATGCTGATGATTTTGTTTTAGCATTTAACCTTTTTCATTTCATTACCAAGGAGATTATAATAAAAGTTTTAAAGTTTGGTACTGGGAATAAATTAATAAATATTAATCTGATTGGTTTTTGTTTATTCTGGTATCAATAATACATCTTTGGCAGGAAAATGGGTTAATGTTTTATGGCCAAATTTAAGTCATAACCATATTAACCAAATATTTCTACATCCTGTAAAGAACGAAAGTACAAACACGTTTTAGAATGAATGCAGCGGTTTCATTGTAATAGTTCTCGTGTAGTTCTATTCAACGGAATTGTTTTCATTCGTTGTTGCATTTACTTTGTAGCTCTATTGTGAGAGAATATAGATGCGAATGTGAAAATTATTATACGTATATTTTATATATATATTACCACTATAGTGCAGGAATCACTTATTCTTCGTATTATCTAGCTAATAGACAAATAAATTAGGGCCATAAGTCGAAGTGTCGAAAATGGTTTTATTTCTTATTTCGATCTTGCGAAGTGCTAGGTAATCGACGCCGTCCGCGTGATCCTACAGAATCGGTGTCAAACGCAGTGAGGCTCCCTAACGTTCCGTCTGGTGCAGGTGCTGACCGGGCATGGGTGCTTCGGTTGTCCCTACACCGGATAGCACGCAGAGAGCCAACCTCCGTATGCCGCGAGTGCGGCGTTGAACTGGCCACCGCGCGGTACACACTGTCTCAGTGTACACCGTGGTATTTTAGTCCGTGCGAGTCGGACATAACCCACTCTCTTCCCCGGGAGGGGATGCGTATCCATGAGGGATTTCCCCACGTTAAAAAAAAAGTGGATCTCATGTACTGTCGTACTCATGGTAAAAACAAGTAGTCGCGGCCATTAAATACGGAAAACGCATAAATCTGCATGTTAACAAAACAAATTAACCTACTTAGCTAATCAGCATATTACCTAGATAATGTGCAAAATAACTATTTTTGAGGATGAACAGTAGCATATTCTCGTATAGACCAGTGGTCGGCAAATTCGTCATCCAAAAGAGCCAATACAAAACCAATAAATACAAAGCCAATAAACAATAAAAAATTGAAGATTATTCAAAGAGTTTGTTTTTAAACTTCAGCTTCGCTTTAGTTACGCATTTTTATGAAAACAATTAGGAATCAAAGGTCAATCTGTGCGCCTTTAATAAATGTCTTTTTTGGGAGAGACTAGCCATGGTTTAGTTGCTTATAAAAAATGTGCCTCTTTTCTGTAGGCTTACGTTTCAAAAACAACTTGCCTCTTACAATACAAATAAATAAATAATATTCCGTGTTTGTACTAAATATTTTTTGGATGAGCCACAGTGAAAGAGTGAAATAAACACATTTGGCTCGCAAGCCGCGGTTTGCCGACCACTGGTATTATATAGATGAATGCAATATTACATTTGTAGTCTTTATTTCAAAGTGTTTGGAGTATTGTTTTGAATTCATCTAACACACATTTAAATTTTTTATTATACTTTGTATGTTTAGTATTAGAACATAATCTCACTTAATTACCCAGTTTAAACGATGTGCTGAAAGATGTTAACGGGCTAAACTCGGATGAGAACATTCTCTTAAGAGCAGTTGCCAAAATACACCTACAGGTGTGACGCAACAATTTTTCAACTTTGAAAAAATTTATGCGTTTAAGCGTTGTTTATTATCTTAGCAATATATTTTATATAGATAGAAAGAACATAACCACGATACCGCTTGCCCCACAAATCCACAGCAAGAAAACACATCGCTCAACGCGTAACGATTATAAAATTCATAGTTTCTTTAAAAAAAAATTGATATGGACCAAGTGTCTAAATAGTAGAATTATAAAATTCAGAGTGTCCTAAAGACATACGATAGAAGTGAAACTTTTCTATTACAGGTAAACATTTTAATTAAAAGAAAACAGCCAATGGTACGCGATAATTGTAGGCGATCACCCACCCAAGTACTGACCGCGCCCGATGTTGTTTAACTGCGGTGATCGGGCGAGAACCGGTATTTTCAACATTCTACCCGACATAGTGTTTACCCCCACCACTTTTCATCACACAAAAAGCTTACGGATTATAATTTCTACGCCGTCGTCTTCCATATAAAGAAAGAAAGAAATATTTTATTCATAATGCATTATTTACAAAATATACAAGAGTGGATAAAATATGCACGTCGCAGCATTACGAAATGGAATCCAGCTCAGCATATGCTAAAGTGTTAAGAAACACTTAGCGCTGATTTTCAGCTGGAACCCAATGCAAGTAACGGAGCGATATCAATTAAAATTATGAAATATAATATATATAGCGATAACAAGTAACGTAAATAATACTATTGTACATATTGTATACAGAGGAAATAAATAAAATTAGTAGGATACATAAAACAACATATAAGAGAAGCAATTGAAGGCGTGACTAAAATATATATCCAACAAAACTTAGATGCAACACCTTTGATTTACATACATTGTAATGCTAATAAAAACTTTTTAAAATGATTTTTAAATGTATTTACCGCATTGAGATTGCGCATTGGAGGTCCAGCATCTAGTAGCAGCGAATCTAAAACTACCTCGAAATGAGGTGGTAGCATGCCGATGAGTACATAACATATACTTCGAAACTCTAGTTCTATAACTATTTTGATCTCTTGCCCAAACTAGTTTTTCATAGAGATATTCAGGCTTCCCGGTTTTTATTACACCAAATAATAGCGTGGCTAAGTGCAGCTGCATCCTATACTCCATTTTTAGCAGTCGCCCTTGATTTAATGAAGTTTTTCTTTTAAAAAGACCGAGCTCTATCCAGTACCTTTTAAGTGAAACACACACAATTTCTATATCATTTCATTTATGTATAAAATAATATTACGTTGCTAATTATTGACGCGTGTTACTTTAACATTTCCGAATGCATAAATTGTAAATCCAATTTTAAATCCTTCTTCTTCAATCAATCTTAAGCTGCCTTTCCATCTTTGCTCACGATATAGGAAAGGCAGTTAAGTTAAAATAGTAACCTTTTTTTTAAATTGTAGCACGGCAAAATGACTGCACTATGCCTGATGGTAAGCACAGTACAATCCAAAAACAATGGCGACCACCGAGTGGCACACTATCCATCATCGGTCGCCGTTGTCATGCCGGCCTGCGAAAATCTGGATATGCACAGGCTGATCCCGAAACGCGTCCCACAGATGCGAATCACTGTTACGGTCTTTTTCGCCATATACATTGTGGTTGCGACCCAGTCAGGCTGTAAAACCTTACCACCCCGATTTTGCCATTACCTCGCTCGTTATTCAGCAGGGTGCACCACGTGCAGGTGAGGTTGGCTTGGGTGTCTCAAGTCTAGATTCTTGCTTCTTGTGTATCCCGTCTTTGTGGCGGTTAGTCCGGCGTCGGTCTCGCGGATTCTTCCAGCACTTCCACCTGCCATATGTGGAGATCCCCGGTCGATGGTTGGTTTGTCCCTGTTCGTGTGGGTCGGTTGGTCCCGGGTCAGTTGGTCCTGGTTCACTTGGTCTCGGATCAGTTGCTCTTGCTTTCTTTTTCTCTCTGTGCTTGTCTTTGTTTGTTATGATACCGTGCAAGTTATACCTTATTTTCATAGCTGTGATTCGCTAACTATCACAGTAGTGGAGTAATTTCCCGGCAGTGGGTGAGGGCGCCCGCTGGCATAATGGGAACCCGTCGAATGAAGTACGGGCCATAGGCCGCTGCTTCTAGATGAAGCATGAGGGTGCTAGACACCCTCGGGATGTAGGTCGACCCACTTACCACCTGCGGGCGACCCGAGCGCGTGACCAGGGCGCGGAGAATGCTCACGCGATCCAAACCCTGGGTCACACTTTCGCGCCACGCGGCCGGTTGGGTTTTTAGCCGGTATAAATTGCGGAATAACCCTCCAATTGTTGCTCCGGTCCCCAACGACAGCTGGAGGTGTATCCTATGCAGGATTTTCCCCACCTAAAAAAAAAACTTAACTTGTAAAATAGTGTATCGAAAATATATATCTTATTACCCCGAGTAGGTTTAGTGAGAAAGCCCCATCATCCAGACCGGTAAGTCTGTAAAATTCTCACACCGTTATTTTGGTCCCAATAATTTTATACACCACTTATAAAAGCCATCAAAATCTTACGTTCAATAAATTCATAATAACACCTAAAAATATTTATGATATTATAAAATAACAATGTATTTTTATTCCTGGAAACAGAACCAATTAAACAAGTAGTAAACTCAACCACATCACGTAGAAGCACAACGTTTTGCAATAAGCCGAGTTCCGTTATGATAGTTGGCGGACGAGTCTATACAATGGAATTGTTCCTATTTGCAACTGTGTTAACTTTTGTGGTTATATTTACAAAACATGTTGGTGTAGTCAGAAGCGTTGTAGATGGGATAATATTAATACTATATTTATTTATATGCTATGACTATAATGATACTACATACTATAAATTGTATTTATCTGAATACTTTATAAATTTTAGCATTTAAACACAACCTCATCTGATAGAAATGATTTTAGGTGGAAGAGCCACGCTGAAACTATTATTGGTTTCAGCACGAATGAGTCGGCTCGCCCGGGGTACTTCCACCCTCTCACAGAAAACCGACGTGGAGGTTGGACCTGGTTGGACACAGGCGTGTCTTTTCTCTACAAAACGGATTCCGTTCAACTTTCCCTACAAGTTACGGACAACTTCGAGCTACTTGGGATCCAGCTAACATCAGATCTCAACTTCGGACGTTCAATTGAACAAAAAGCAAGAACAGCTGCAAGGAAACTTAGGATCCTCTTTAAGGTTAAGTGATATTTCACACCGGAACAGCTTCTCAGCTTGTACCAAGCTCAAGTACACTCATGTGTGGAATACTGCTATCATCTATGGGATGGATCAGCCACATATCTGCTGGCCGCTTTTGACTCCATCGAACGTCGTGCTCGTCGGGTTTTCGGTGATGAAGCGCTGTGGGAGACAAGAATGCTCAATTTATCATCGCTCAATTATGCATCGACGGCAAGTGGCTTGTCTCTCAGTGTTTTATAAGTTACACTTTGGAGAGAGTACATGGTTTAATTCCGCCGTCCCCATCCCATCAGAGGACGACCAGACGCCGTGAGGGTCCACCCTTATGTAGTTGATATTGCTCAGATTCGTACGAAGCGATTTGCTTCCACATTTATTATACGTACGGCTAAGGTCTGGAATTCACTCCCGGCGTCTGTCTTCCCGTCATCATACAACTTGGGAGTGTTCAAGAGTAGAGTGAATAGGCATTTAGCAGGTAAGCGCGATCCATCGTCAGCTGTGTCGTCACTTACCATCAGGTCAGATTGTGGCTAAGCGCGGACCTGTAAAACATAAAAAAAAGTCTATTAGTTCTACAGTTCTATAGACGAATAAAAAATATAATCGCATGAATTAATTTTGAAGATGGCGTGGTTAGGATGTATAAATTGAGCAAATTCTATGGTAGCAAAATAATATTTGTACTCAATACTTTTAGATGATCATAAATTAATTATCGTCACATGGCTTTATTCTTTCATGAGAACTACGTGATTATCTGAAGCGAGATTGTCTTATATTTTGTAACTAGCTTTTACCCACGGTTTCGCTCGCGGTAATGTAAATTTGACCATACTATAGAAATACTGTTATAAATATACTATAGAAATAGTATAATTAATAATAAAAAAATGTAGTACATAAAGATGGTAATACATTTAATTTTAGACAAATCGAAAATTTACCATTGTGCAAGAAAATTGTTTCGATCACATGTCTTATCGGTTCTTAAAACTATTCGTTGTGTTCGAACGAAATGCAATAATAACACTTCTCAAAACTATCACTAGATAGGACTGGTCCTTTTTAGACGAAGATAATTGTGCGGGAGTGAGCTCCTTCGGGTCTTTTTAATCCTGCTCCAAACTTTCAAAGTCACGTTAATGAGAGAATAACATCAAATTAGGGAACTCTATTTCGGAAGTTAGATTGAATATACACTTTGAGCGCACGTGGGTTATCACGTAAATTACCGACATGCTTTTTTACTTCTAAACATTTTGCTTCAATATAAATCATCTTGTAAATATGAGAAAGAAACAAGTATTGGATATATAAGTATTATTAGATATATGAAATGCAATTCTTCTTCTTCTTACCCTTATCCCACCTAAGTAGGGTCGGTACAACATGTTTGTCATGTTGTGGTATATGATTTGGCTTAATTTTTACGATCGGCCGCCTGCCTGACATCAACCCTCCTTGGGATTATTTTGTTGTAGCACTGTATTTATGATTATTATGAAATAGTTCAGAAGTCTGATCTTTTAGCCTTACAATTTTTCTGTAGGCTTTAGCTTTGGTAAGCTCTTATACTTTCTGCTTGAGCGGCACTACCGTTCCGGTTAAAAACGAAGATTATGGTTTGCTTGCTATATTGCCATTTCTATGTAACAGAAAACTAGTCAAGTTTGGACTATTCCCGAGGACTGCATTTTCGTTTTTTTTTCAGGATTCTTGGTTTCAGAGTTTTTTCAGTAATAATAATTTAATAAACCATTATAATAATATAAAATATGAAAACTATAATAGAAAAAAAAATGAAATGCAATTGGAACCAGACTAGGCCCCCCTCGGCAGCAGCTCAAGCCTAGGTCCGTTCCCTCGACGTGGAGCCCTTGAGTACGCTGCTCGCGCGATACAGTGACACAAAATCTTACATCTCTGCGACAACATTACACATATCACCTCCACACACGTGCACGCATACACGCTTACACATGCAGGTGGAAGGGTTTTAGTTTTTCCCTTATCAAACTGAAATAGTTTAGAATATTATCCGATACGAAATATATATAGAGGTTGTTGAGGTATGTATGCTTGGTACACATATATGTTTCAACAACTCATATATGTATGAATAGTTAGCTTAGCTTAGGTTAGCTCAGATAGGTCGCGAATTGCTTGTATCAGGCAACAGCCAAAGCCGAGGTGTGCCGCGCACCCTTGAGCTAGTTGTCAAAGTAAAATCGGCTGAGTGCCTTAAGCGCTCGCCTTAGTAGTCCGGTGAAGCTGTTAAGACCTTGCTTGGTCAATAGCATAGTCAGTTCGAAAAAAAAGAAAAAGAAATGCAATTAAAATTGAATATAATTTCCAAAAGCGGCGATATACTTGTTCATTGCGACAAATATTATGAGAGCAAAGTAACAAATTATTTTACAGTCACTTTGGAAACTTGTTGTTGTTTACAATTTAATTCTCGTGAAAATAGTTTTGTTTTTTCATGGAAACTTAGTGTTGTACCTTTTTTTTATGTCATAGTTGGCAAACGAACAGATGCGTCACCTGATGTTAAGTGATCATCACCGTCCATGGACACTAACAACACCAGAGGAGTCGCAAGTGCGTTGCCATCCTTTGGGGGGAAGGGTTAGGGGAGGAAAAGGGAGAAGAGAGAGGAAAGAGGAGGGGAGGTGGGCCTCCGTCGCTTAAAATCTGTCTATTTATCTATCTTTTATTATTTGTTACATTTTATTTTTTCTGCTCATACCCTATAGAAAAGATAATGAGGTGTAGGTTGTAAAAGTCACGCCAATATCAGTACAACTGTTTCGGAGAATACCCTTGACAAACAACAGACTCTAAGTTTATTAATTAAGTTGATTTTCCATGGAAAATTTAATTAAACATCAAAAGAGAGGCAACATCAAAAACTTTTTACAGTTAACAACTTGTCATAGATATTTTTAGATTATTTCGAGGGCTGGGCAATATTATAGTGGAAAGTCTCAAGTACCAGTATATTTCCAGTTCAATAGTCGTTAAAGATAGAAGAGTTCTTTTAACAAAGGCTGTATTTTTGGCAAACAGTGATGTTGTCCCTGGGTTCGATTTATTGCGAATTAAACCTCATATATCTGTTACGTTGGTATTCTATTACACAGTTTATAGAAACGCTGCCGTTGCGCAGAGACATTGCCTCAATGAGCGTGTTCTACCGTCTGTATCATGGCGAGTGTTCCGAAGAGCTATTTAATTTAATCCTTCCTCTCCTTTTCATAACCGAACCACGCGCGCTGGACTTCGGAGCCATAGTTTTACAGGAAATCCTATCTGGGCACGAACTAAAATGTTCACAACTTCTTATCTTTACCGTACCGTGAAGCTGTGGAACAATCTCCCGGCCAGTGTATTACCTCCTTCCTATAATATGGGGTCCTTCAAGCGTAACGTGAAGAGACATTTACGCAGGCCGGCATGACAACGACGACCGGTGAGAGATAACGCATCTCTCGGTAGTCGCCATTGTTTTTGGATTGTACTGTTCTTACCATCAGGCACAGTGCAGTCACTTTGCTGTGCTACAATAAAACAAATCTAATCAGAATATTTAATCGTTAACAAAGTATTTTCATATTATATAACACTATGTTAATTAAAAAAACTTAGAGCCAAGAAAAAAAAATATCGGTACGATAATGAAAAATCCTACTGAGTATGTGTAATTATTATTCAAATGTATTATCAATTAAATTATGATTCGATACAATAATATGGAAATATTTTAAAGGTACATTAAGACAACGTTTTTGAGCGCCGGCGGCCCATCTCCCCTCCCCTCTCCTCAAAAAAACTAAATCAAGAATGTTTCTACGCTCCTCCAGGGTTTCAATTTTGAATGGCTTTAATATATTACGATAGCTAAAGTCTCTTTTCTTGGTACCTAAGGAATAAGCTAAGTGCCTAGCAAACCGTTTAAAGACCAATGTATCTATAAATTATTCACATATAGCGCCATTTCATGTGTGGTACATTGGCCACTAGCTGTCCTTTAATAAATAAATAAGTACTAACACCTTATTTGGCCCCGGCCAAGATATTTCCCAGGTGACACGGTTTTTTGAAACTAGTTGTTATTATTGTATTTTGGTGAACATAAAATCTTCACAAATTATTGAAAACAAGCGATGGTTAAAAACAAATGAAGATCTCTTATATGGTTACATCAGGTGACCCACCTGTTCGTTTACCATAAACATAAATACATACATAAAAAAACGTAATAAAAATTAGAAATTGTAGTTAGGAAGCCACAGGAAAATGGGGTTTGACTGACCTCATAAAATCATAAATTAAGTATGACATCCACTATAGTCAAAAAACAAAACAAAAATTAAAAAAAAAACAAAAATTTAACCGTTTTAGGCCTAGTAAGGCGTTTATGAATGTCGAAACTACTACGGATTTGGAAAACAATCGTGTCATTGAGTAAAACCAGCAAGAAACTCGAATTGGTGTTTGCAAAAAATACTTTAACCATTTTAGGCCTAGCAAGGCGTTTACGAATGTCAAAACTACTATGGATTTTGAAAACAACCGTGTCATTGAGAAAAACAAGCGAGAAACATGAATTTGACGGATTTACACAGAGGGGTACTATTTCCCGATATCACCATCGCCTTTTATACGTACCAACGTATTAAGGAATAAAGAATAAACATATCGGGGAAAAAAATCCAAGTCCATAGATAGACCTGAAAACAATATTCTATTGTTTTACCACTTTATTTATAAGACTTGAGCGATACATGTCACTTTGAAAATTTTTTCATAATAATATCTCAAAACTAATACCTTCAAACTTCAAATTGCTCTTTGTTTAGTCTACCGTTTTTAATGAAGATCAGTCATTCGAAAATTCACGATATATTTGCAATTCTTTTTTGATTCCTTAATTGATCCCACTAGTATATAAGAGTGGCTAATATCCATCTCTTCGGCGTCGTTAATTAACAATATACATTCGTTAACAATAATATCTATATATAAAGGATAAAACACAAGAACTACATCGCTTGCCACACTTCTTGGCGACAAGAAAACAAAGATCGCTGAACGCGCAGTACTTATAAAAATAATGGTTCCTTAAAACTTTAACAAGTTTATATTAAACTAGCTGACCCGTGCCCACTTCGTTGGGCAGTAATAGGCATTATCAAGCTACAACTTTTTTCTAGAACTCAATCATATATCTCTCATCGTTAAGGCAGCATTTTTGCAATATTCATCATTGCTGCTCCGCTCCTATGGGTCTTAGCGTGATGATATATAGCCTCTAACGTTCGCCGAAAAATTTTCCAAATCGGATCAATAGTTCCTGAAATCAACCCCTACAACGTCACAGCGTCACAAACTCACAAACTTTACCTCTTTATATTATTAGTATAGATAAATATATCGTAATAATTCTTTTAGATGGTAACTGTCTATGAAAATATATATTTGATCGCAATCTATCCAGAAGCTGTTGGAGATATGCACGTAACCGCACACCTCTATTATTTTATTTATTAAATAAATTTGTTGATATAGTCAAAGAGTCCAGACTTAATAAAATTATTGAAATAGTTCTCATACGTAGGGTACGCTATATTCAACATGATAATATCATCAAAATTAGACGAATCCGTTACTATCGTTTTACATATCGTTTTATCCTAGTCTATTCTCCAGTGTGAAGTAGTTCAGTATAAGGCAATCGGTTCAAAACTTAATATATAATTGCTAGCGGTCGCTCGCAACTCTGTCTGCATTTATATCTTTATAAGTAGTTACTTACTAGTTACCATGTTTACCATGTAACGCATGCTGTGATAGCTTTTATTTTATTTTACTTATTTATTTTATTTATTTAATAGGTTTACAATAATTGTAACATTGGCTTATTCTAAACACAAAATTATTACTTTAATCATTAACTACGATGTACAATTTCTTAAGTAAACACAACTTGCATAGTACACATTAATTAAATGATTTGATGGTGGTAGAGCCAGGCTGAAACTATTACTGGTTTCAACATGAATGGGTCGGCTCGCCCGGGATAGTACCACCCTCTCATAGAAAACCGACGTGAAGTAACAGTGCTTGCATTGTTGCGTTTCGTTCGGTCAGTGAGAGTGCCGGAGGCCCACCTCTCCTCCCCTCTCTTCTCTCCTCTCCCTCTCCCTCCCCTAACCCTTACCCCAAAGGGTGGCAACGCACTTGCGACTCCTCGGGTGTTGTTAGTGTCCATAGACGGTGGTGATCACTTAACAGCAGGAGACCCATCTGTTCGTTTGCCACTTATGACATAAAAAAAAAGTGAAGACATTATCATGCTATAACAAAAACTGAATTAAAACGAAAAATTATGTATGTTAGCAATTCTTATACCTGATTAAATATTTAAATTTTGATAATGTTATGCCAAATATATCTAAGTTGTTGTACTTATTATATAAGTTACTTATTCTGGACACTGGAGAATTTTTACCTAAAACAGTTTTTCTAAAAGGAGAATTGAAAAGGTTAATAGTATGACGATGATATCTAGAAGGAATGCGGAATCCAAACATGCTCAGTAATTCAGGGCTATCTATATAATTGTTGAAGAGCTTAAACAAAAAAATAAATCAATAATGTTTCTACGCTCTTGCTCTTCCAGGGTTTCAATTTTGAATTGCTTTAATATAATATTACGATAGCTAAAGTCTCTTTTCCTGGTACCTAAGGAATAAGCTAAGTGCCTAGCAAACCGTTTAAAGACCAATGTATCTATAAATTATTCACATATAGCGTCATTTCATGTGTGGTACATTGGCCACTAGCTGTCCTTTAATAAATAAATAAGTACTAACACCTTATCTGGCTCCGGCCAAGATAATTCCCAGGTGACACGATTTTTTAAAACTGGTTGTTATTATTGTATTTTGGTGAACTTAAAATATTCACAAATTATTGAAAACAAGCGATGATTAAAAACAAACGAAGATCTCTTATATGGTATTCAAATAATATAAGCAATACAGCACGACAGCCAACAACGAACCTCAAAATACGTTCCTGAAACAATAAGTTTGGTAGTTTGCTACGCGAATCCAATTTGCAGCAGTATGCACTCTCTCTGTCGGTAATTTACAACCGATATTAAAGCCGCGAACCGGTTCACGCGTGTCCCATCATAAATTTACGTAACGTGTAGCTGTGCTCCGCTTTAAAATTGGCTCGTGCAACGTTATTCAATCTACTTCGTTTGAATTAACGCTGTATTCATATTATATTGATAAATCACGCCATAAGCATATTATTACCAAATTTGTTTTCGTTCATATGTTCGACACGCTCTTTGTGTTCGTAAAGTATTAATTCCTATATAAAGTCAACTTTTGACTACTCATGTCGTTTCGGGGATAAGTTTCAAGGTCGAGTAAGTTCTGTGTAGTATAGCGTTAATTCTATCATTACGCTGTGCGATAGAGAGAACGCTTTACGTACTGATCTTAGCCGCACGTCTCACTCTTCTTCCCGACATGCCAAATCAAATGCCGGGCACTGTATACCATCTTGTCCATGTCTATGATTGACAAGACTTTGCAGTATGTCGAGTTATATAAATATAAATCTATTTAGTTGTAACACGTTTCATAATTTTTTTCAGATAAATTGTGAAAATAATATCTAACAAATAATACACATTCATATGCTATGTATACACCTTCGTTGGGCAGTAATAGGCATTATCAAGCTACAACTTTTTTCTAGAACTCAATCATATATCTCTCATCGTTAAGGCAGCATTTTTGCAATATTCATCATTGCTGCTCCGCTCCTATGGGTCTTAGCGTGATGATATATAGCCTCTAACGTTCGCCGATTCTAGTTACATGGTCTTCATCTCTCCTCATGACATGCCCATACCATGCTAACCTATTACTCCTCAACTTCTCTGTCACTGGTGCTATTTTCAAACTTCCTCTAATATATTCATTCTTAATCTTATCCATTCTAGTCACACCACACATCCACCTTAACATTCGCGTCTCTGCCACATGTAATTTTCTCTCATCCATCTCTTTCGTAGCCCAGCACTCAGAGGCATACAGCAGGACTGGTGTTATTATAGTTTTATAAATCTTCCCCTTGAGCTTCAAAGGCATTCGTGGTCACAAGCTATCCCAGACACATTTCGCCATTTCATCCATCCTGCATTTATCCTATTCCTTACGTCCTTATCAATGGCACCGTCGTTTTGTATCAACACCTATGTATATACTATTCCTATGTATGTGCTATGTATACAGCTATGGGTTGATATTTTAAATTGAAATGACAGTATAAATTCTCTATACTAATATTAAAAAAGACGTAAAGTTTGTGAGTTTGTGACGTTGTAAGGGGTAATCTCAAGAACTACTAAACCGATTTTGTAAATTCTTTTACCAATATAAAGCCACGTTATTTGTGATTGTCATACATATCATCACGCTAAGACCAATAGGAGCGGAGCAACAATGAAAAATGTTTTAAAATCGGGCCTTTTTCCTTTTGAGAGATTCCGCTGCGTCTTAACCCAAAATAACTATTCCACGCGTACGAAGTCGCGGGTGGAAGCTATTAACTAATTATTTTATCTGTACTAATATTATAAAGAGGTAAAGTTTGTGAGGTTATAGGGGGTAATATCTGGGGAGTCGGAGAAAAAATGGTCGAACGAAAGCGTTACTTACGAACGATGTGAGATATATGATTGAGTTCTATAAAAAAGTTGTAGCTTGATAATGCCTATTACCGTCCAACAAAGTGGGCACGGATCGGCTAGTACTTTATAAGTTTTAACGGTTGATCACACTTGATCTTAAATGACGACGCGGTTAAGATTGTAAACATGCCAAACCCAGAGAGGACTCGAGTGCAACTGCCGGATCACACCTTGGCGACATAATTTCAACTGGAGGGTAGTCGTTGACCAGGCGGTCCTAGAAAAAACCCTACTACCATTCTGTGGTTTTATAAGGATGATTTCTTTCACAGGAAGTTCCTACTCGGTTACAAGAATTCGAAGCTACGTTAATCGACGCTCTGTCCGAACATGCTCTTAACAAAGCCATAATCACTTCAAAGCTTTTGAAACCCTACGGCCTTATGCTGAGATAAAGACCCTTCTGAATTCATGCGATACTTAGTTATTACATTTCTCTTGAATTATTTTGCATATATATGTGTTAACTAGTGTCTACCCGCGACTTCGTCCGCATGTAATAGTCACTTTGAACTAACGCTAACTTTAACTCGCGACTTCGTTTACGTAGAAACGTGTTTTGAAGCTGGTAGAGCCACGCTGAAACTATTACTGGTTTCAGCATGAATGGGTTGGCACGCCCTTTTTTTATTGACTTGGGGAAATCCCTTATGGATACGCCACCCTCCCGGGGTGGAGGGTGGCTTATGTCCGACTCGCACAGATCAAAACCCCACGGTGTACCGACAGACCGTGATTGTTGGGGCGGCAAGGGATCGTACAATGCTAACCCGCCCTGACCCATAGAAAACCGCAACCGTGAGAGCGCCGGAGGTACTCCTCCCATTCCCTTCCCCTCCTCTCCACCTCCTCTCCCCCTGTCTCCCTCCCAAAGCCGCGAACCGGTTCACGCGTGTCCCATCATAAATTTACGTAACGTGTAGCTGTGCTCCGCTTTAAAATTGGCTCGTGCAACGTTATTCAATCTACTTCGTTTGAATTAACGCTGTATTCATATTATATTGATAAATCACGCCATAAGCATATTATTACCAAATTTGTTTTCGTTCATATGTTCGACACGCTCTTTGTGTTCGTAAAGTATTAATTCCTATATAAAGTCAACTTTTGACTACTCATGTCGTTTCGGGGATAAGTTTCAAGGTCGAGTAATTTTTGTGTAGTATAGCGTTAATTCTATCATTACGCTGTGCGATAGAGAGAACGCTTTACGAGCCGATCTTAGCCACACGTCTCACTCTTCTTCCCGACATCCCAAATCAAATGCCGGGCACTGTATACCGTTTTGTGAATATCATCCATATCTATAATTGACAAGACTTTGTAGTATGTCGAGTTATATAAATATAAGTATATTTAGTTGTAACACGTTTCATAATGTTTTTCAGATAAATTGTGTAAATAATATCTAACAAATAATACACCAATAATATAACAAATAATATATGTTATATACAATATATAACAAATAATATGGGTCTTAGCGTGATGATATATAGCCTCTAACGTTCGCCGAAAAATTTTCCAAATCGGATCAATAGTTCCTGAAATCAACCCCTACAACGTCACAGCGTCACAAACTCACAAACTTTACCTCTTTATATTATTAGTATAGATAAATATATCGTAATAATTCTTTTAGATGGTAACTGTCTATGAAAATATATATTTGATCGCAATCTATCCAGAAGCTGTTGGAGATATGCACGTAACCGCACACCTCTATTATTTTATTTATTAAATAAATTTGTTGATATAGTCAAAGAGTCCAGACTTAATAAAATTATTGAAATAGTTCTCATACGTAGGGTACGCTATATTCAACATGATAATATCATCAAAATTAGACGAATCCGTTACTATCGTTTTACATATCGTTTTATCCTAGTCTATTCTCCAGTGTGAAGTAGTTCAGTATAAGGCAATCGGTTCAAAACTTAATATATAATTGCTAGCGGTCGCTCGCAACTCTGTCTGCATTTATATCTTTATAAGTAGTTACTTACTAGTTACCATGTTTACCATGTAACGCATGCTGTGATAGCTTTTATTTTATTTTACTTATTTATTTTATTTATTTAATAGGTTTACAATAATTGTAACATTGGCTTATTCTAAACACAAAATTATTACTTTAATCATTAACTACGATGTACAATTTCTTAAGTAAACACAACTTGCATAGTACACATTAATTAAATGATTTGATGGTGGTAGAGCCAGGCTGAAACTATTACTGGTTTCAACATGAATGGGTCGGCTCGCCCGGGATAGTACCACCCTCTCATAGAAAACCGACGTGAAGTAACAGTGCTTGCATTGTTGCGTTTCGTTCGGTCAGTGAGAGTGCCGGAGGCCCACCTCTCCTCCCCTCTCTTCTCTCCTCTCCCTCTCCCTCCCCTAACCCTTACCCCAAAGGGTGGCAACGCACTTGCGACTCCTCGGGTGTTGTTAGTGTCCATAGACGGTGGTGATCACTTAACAGCAGGTGACCTATCTGTTCGTTTGCTACTTATGACATAAAAAAAAAAAGTGAAGACATTATCATTCTATAACAAAAACTGAATAAAACGAAAAATTATGTATGTTAGCAATTCTTAAACCTGATTAAATATTTAAATTTTGATAATGTTATGCCAAATATATCTAAGTTGTTGTATTTATTATATAAGTTA
>MU159918.1:35273-46909 GCA_015888305.1 Antheraea pernyi | reverse complement strand
AATGTCATTTCAGTATTCACACCTTTTACGCACATATCGTTTTTCACGCAGTCCATCCATACCTTTTTCGGTCGGTCTTTCTCTACTCGTATATCCACAATTATACTCAACACTTTTCTAGTTACATGGTCTTCATCTCTCCTCATGACATGCCCATACCATGCTAACCTATTACTCCTCAACTTCTCTGTCACTGGTGCTATTTTCAAACTTAATAACGTTATACGTTAATTACGTCATTCTTAATCTTATCCATTCTAGTCACATCACACATCCACCTTAACATTCGCGTCTCTGCCACATGTAATTTTCTCTCATCCATCTCTTTCGTAGCCCAGCACTCAGATGCATACAGCAGGACTGGTTTTATTATAGTTTTATAAATCTTCCCCTTGAGCTTCAAAGGCATTCGTGGGTCACAAGCTATCCCAGACACATTTCGCCATTTCATCCATCCTGCATTTATCCTATTCCTTACGTCCTTATCAATGGCACCGTCGTTTTGTATCAACACCTATGTATATACTATTCCTATGTATGTGCTATGTATACAGCTATGGGTTGATATTTTAAATTGAAATGACAGTATAAATTCTCTATACTAATATTAAAAAAGACGTAAAGTTTGTGAGTTTGTGACGTTGTAAGGGGTAATCTCAAGAACTACTAAACCGATTTTGTAAATTCTTTTACCAATATAAAGCCACGTTATTTGTGATTGTCATACATATCATCACGCTAAGACCAATAGGAGCGGAGCAACAATGAAAAATGTTTTAAAATCGGGCCTTTTTCCTTTTGAGAGATTCCGCTGCGTCTTAACCCAAAATAACTATTCCACGCGTACGAAGTCGCGGGTGGAAGCTATTAACTAATTATTTTATCTGTACTAATATTATAAAGAGGTAAAGTTTGTGAGGTTATAGGGGGTAATATCTGGGGAGTCGGAGAAAAAATGGTCGAACGAAAGCGTTACTTACGAACGATGTGAGATATATGATTGAGTTCTATAAAAAAGTTGTAGCTTGATAATGCCTATTACCGTCCAACAAAGTGGGCACGGATCGGCTAGTACTTTATAAGTTTTAACGGTTGATCACACTTGATCTTAAATGACGACGCGGTTAAGATTGTAAACATGCCAAACCCAGAGAGGACTCGAGTGCAACTGCCGGATCACACCTTGGCGACATAATTTCAACTGGAGGGTAGTCGTTGACCAGGCGGTCCTAGAAAAAACCCTACTACCATTCTGTGGTTTTATAAGGATGATTTCTTTCACAGGAAGTTCCTACTCGGTTACAAGAATTCGAAGCTACGTTAATCGACGCTCTGTCCGAACATGCTCTTAACAAAGCCATAATCACTTCAAAGCTTTTGAAACCCTACGGCCTTATGCTGAGATAAAGACCCTTCTGAATTCATGCGATACTTAGTTATTACATTTCTCTTGAATTATTTTGCATATATATGTGTTAACTAGTGTCTACCCGCGACTTCGTCCGCATGTAATAGTCACTTTGAACTAACGCTAACTTTAACTCGCGACTTCGTTTACGTAGAAACGTGTTTTGAAGCTGGTAGAGCCACGCTGAAACTATTACTGGTTTCAGCATGAATGGGTTGGCACGCCCTTTTTTTATTGACTTGGGGAAATCCCTTATGGATACGCCACCCTCCCGGGGTGGAGGGTGGCTTATGTCCGACTCGCACAGATCAAAACCCCACGGTGTACCGACAGACCGTGATTGTTGGGGCGGCAAGGGATCGTACAATGCTAACCCGCCCTGACCCATAGAAAACCGCAACCGTGAGAGCGCCGGAGGTACTCCTCCCATTCCCTTCCCCTCCTCTCCACCTCCTCTCCCCCTGTCTCCCTCCCCCTTCCCCCTAAACACAGGCTGGTAACGCACTTGCAACTCCCCTGGTTTTGCTAGTGTCTATGGACGGCGGTGATCACTTAACATCAGGTGACCCGCCTGTTCGTTTACCTCATATGATATAAAAAAACGTATAAGGTGTCAATATTTTTATGAACATGTACGTTAACGCTGATTTTCAAACATTTTTCATTGGTGCTTCGCTCCTATTGGTCTAAGCGTATATATAGCCTTCTTCGATAAATAATAATTTGAGAATTCAAATCTGACCTATAGTTCCTAAGATTAGCGCATTCAAGCAAACAAAATCTTCAACTTTGTAATATACTTAACATCAGGGGACCCGACTGTTCGTTTACCACTTATGATATTAAAAAAAACGTAGAAGGTGTCAATATTTTTAAGAATACGTATGTTAACGCTGAATTTCAAACATTTCTCATTGGTGCTTCGCTCCTATTGGTCTAAGCGTAATGATATATAGTCTTCTTCGATACATAACAATTTGAGAATTCAAATCTGACCAGTGGTTCCTGAGATTAGCGCATTCAAGCAAACAAAATCTTCAACTTTGTAATATTAGTATAGATATGTGTTGTTTAGGCGAAAATGGTTAAGAAACATTGCAATGCACAACGGTATTATCCGTCCTTCTTTAAATCCACCAAGTGTCATATTTCCTCCCCCCAACCCCCTCACCGGTGCTTAAGTCAGTCCGTTAATATAATGACTACGGCGCACATCTCTGTGATCGACTATTAATAATAAATTACATTATAAACATTCATTAATATAATTTTAGTGAGTAGAAGTGAAAGGTGCGAACCAAAGTGTTAGTGAAACAAGAGGAGGCCTCCTACGACCGTGATAACAGCCGAAAGGTGAGTCCTATTTTTCCCCATATCTTTCCGACCGTTGTGCATTGTTAGAGATCACCAGAAAAGCATCCCGCCGAATTAATCAAACCTTTTTGTTCACAATTACCACCAGCGTTCACATGTGTCAAGTAAATGTTTCTTTCTTTCGAATACATGATTATTATTGGAATATTAGTTTAATTTTGCTATATAAGGTAATTAATGGTTTTGTAATGTACAGGGCTTACTTATATTTCTGAATTTAGAATTAAAAACGAGAGTCTAGATAAAATGTAAATTTTCGTTTATATAAAAACGCTATTAACCCAATTTCCACAAACGACTACGTATAATCGTGTAAGCAATATTATTTTAATTACCCTCAGGGTGTATTTTATATCAAGCTATATTTTATAACGACGCTTATCGGCGATTTTAGTGGCTAGTTAGCGTTGAATGTAGCACTAGATTAGTTGTACTGGCTTGGAATTAGTTTCTAGTGGCCTTGTTATATCAAAAATGTTGCCACAACGATAGTCATTAATATGAATAATTCGCTATTTTGGTTGTATTTTAAAACATATTATCTACTATATACAGAAGATTTGATGTTGGTATATTTGAGATTGATTTTTTTTTATATCATAGGTGGCAAACGAATAAGTGGGTCACCTGATGTTAAGTGATCACCACCGTCCATGGACACTAACATCACCAGAGGGGTCGCAAGTGCGTTGCCACCCTTTGGGGGGAAGGGTTAGAGGAGGGAGAGGGAGAGGATATAGGAGGGGGAGGTGGGCCTCCGGCGCTCTCACTGACCGAACGAAACGCAACAATGCAAGCACTGTTACTTCACGTCGGTTTTCTATGAGAGGGTGGTACTACCCCGGACGAGCCGACCCATTCATGCTGAAACCAGTAATAGCTTCAGCGTGGCTCTACCACCATCACTCAACATCGTTTGACCAACTACTGTGAAAGTCGTTATTCGTATGTACTTTTTCAACAAGATTATTCACAGCTTCACAACTTAACCGACCATCGTGAAATTTTATAAACACGTAATATAAAATATTAAAAAAAATACTATTCCTTAAGAACATATCAAATCTATGTTAAGACGGCCAAAAGTTAGTTAAGGAATAAAGTCGGTCATATGCTCAGGATATATTACGGTGTACAAGTGTACACGCGAGGCACAGGTGCACATAGTCGTCCTTGTTCTTCTGGACCCAGTGGAACGGGGACCGTTACGACCGGAGAAGGACTCAGACAGATGGTACAGTATCACAATGAGAAAGTACAAGGGGTCAGTACTATCTCACATTCCCTTAATCGCCTTTTACGATATCCACGGGAAGATATGGGGTGGCGCTATTCTACTCTGCCGGCACCACACGGCTCTTCATATTAATTACTAGCGGGCACGGCAGACGTTGTCCCGCCCTGATTATAAAGAAATCCTTTACAAATTATATACCAAAACTTTCCTCATGAATCACTTTATCGACTGGTGATGACGACATGAAAATCCGTTTAGTAGTTTTTGAGTTTATTGCGAACAGACAGACAGACAGACGCGGTAGGGGGTTTTGTTTTATACTATATAATAATGATAGTATAGTTTTCGTAATAGATATTGGGATACGCAGACACTCGGAGAAATAATTATATACATTTTTATAAAGGCTATTAATTAATCAAATTTATGATCATCTGCAAAATATGAATATTACTATATAGGCCCCTATACTACGCGTCGCTAGTCTGATGCAAATATTTTTTTTTTATAATACTTTATTGATTTTAACGATTTAAAGATACTTTATACTTCACATGAAGCAGACAACGAGAAACAGATGTTCTGAAATTCGTTCATATTGAACATAATTGGACTTCTAGTAGGTATGAATGTGAATACACAATTTCTTTTCTCGATCATCTTTATTTGTTAAACTGTGGACTTAACAGTCATATATGAAACTAGCTTCTGCCGGCGGCTTCGTCCGTATGGAATGGTTACTTTTGGGCTTACGCTAACTGTAACTTGCGACTTCGTTTACGTAGCTGAAATTATTTTTAAATAATGCGTACGTTAATGTCCTTTTGAAACTTTCTTCATTGGTGCTGCTATTGATTTTATGACAATAACCTTCCTCGATAAATGAGCTATGTAACACTGAAATAATTTTACAAATCGGGTTAGTAGTTCCTGAGATAAGCGCGTTCAACCAAATAAACAAATTTTCCAGCTTTATATTAGTACAGATTTGGATTACTTGGAAGTCGTTTTTCGAATGGAACAAATATCTACGCAGACAACGAGAAACAGACGTTCAGAAATTCGTTCATATTGAGCCTAATTGGACTTCTAGTAGGTATGAATGTGAATACACAATTTCTTTTCTCTATCATCTTTATTTGTCAAACTGTGGACTTAACAGTCATATTTGAAACTAGGTTCTGCCAGCGAGTTCGTCTTTATGGAATAGTTACTTTGGGCTAGCGCTAGCTTTAACTCGCGACTTCGTCTACGTAGACGGTGAAAATATTTTTAAATAATACGTACTTTAATCCCCTTTTGAATCTTTCTTCATTGGTGCTGCTATTTGACAATAACCTTTCTCGATAAATGAGCTATGTATATAACACTGAAATAATTTTACAAATCGGGTTAGTAGTTCCTGAGATAAGCACGTTCAACCAAACAAACAAACCTTCCAGCTGTCGGAACGTACTCATAGGTGCCTGACGACGGATTTTCGACGCGAGGGCGGTAGACAGCCAGATGGGTTTAGAAAAATCCCTACCACGATGCTGTGGTTTCATGTTTTTATTGAACTGACTACGCTATTGACCTAGCAAGGTCTTAGAAGCTTCACCGGACCACTAAGGCGAGCGCTTAAGGCACTCAGCCGATTTTATTTGGTTTCATCACGATGTCTATCGACACGGTATCCGAATTTATCAATCAATGAACTATTTTCGCTATTAAATATTATAAACGATTTGTAATCCAATCAAAGATAATACCTATTTCAAAAGTTTTTTTTTCGTACTGACTACGCATCCGATTTTATTTGGGCAACTAGCTCAAGGGTACACGGCACACCTCGGCTTGGGCCGTTGCCTGATACATGCAATTCGCGACCTATCTGAGCTAAGCTAAGCTAAGCTAACTATTCGTACATATATAAGTTCTTGAAACATATATGTGTACCAAGCATACATACCTCAATAACTCTTATATATATTTTGTATCGGATAATTTTCGAAACTCTTTCAGATTGATAAGGGAAAAAATAAAACCTTTCCGCTTCCATGTGTAAGCGTGTATGCGTGCACGTGTGTGGAGGTGATATGTGTAATGTTGTCGCAGTGATGTAAGATTTTGTGTCACTGTATCGTGCGCTATTTCAAAAGAATACGTGTCAATTATATAGGAAATAGCAGACGTTGTCCCGCCCTGATTATAAAGAAATCCTTTACAAATTATATACCAAAACTTTCCTCATGAATCACTTTATCGACTGGTGATGACGACATGAAAATCCGTTTAGTAGTTTTTGAGTTTATTGCGAACAGACAGACAGACAGACGCGGTAGGGGGTTTTGTTTTATACTATATAATAATGATAGTATAGTTTTCGTAATAGATATTGGGATACGCAGACACTCGGAGAAATAATTATATACATTTTTATAAAGGCTATTAATTAATCAAATTTATGATCATCTGCAAAATATGAATATTACTATATAGGCCCCTATACTACGCGTCGCTAGTCTGATGCAATTCGCAATATGTCTGGTCATGCTTACGTAGCATGTCATGACACGAAATTATAAATTTATCTCCTGCCAAAAATACCGCTCAACGCGCTTAATGAAGATTTCACTCCAATTATCATTTCTATTATTTTTGTAGTATTACTGGCTATTAGAGATACGAATTGTTTTATAAGCATTATGCATAAGTTATTTCTAATATCAAGTGACCCGTCAGCCTATTTGTCGTAATCCTAATGAAGCCGTGTTTTGAGGAACAAAGGGCTTATTCTTATTTGGGTGGACGGGCAGCGTCATCGTAGTCGACTCTTATTAAGTTCGCCTCGTAAGCTCCTTATCAGACACTGTATGGCGTCGGTGATGGCCCACATCTGCCGGAATGCATACGTACACTCGGGCACGTATGCAATATGAAACTAATTGAATATTTTTTTTTATAATACTTTATTGATTTTAACGATTTAAAGATACTTTATACTTCACATGAAGCAGACAACGAGAAACAGACGTTCAGAAATTCGTTCATATTGAGCCTAATTGGACTTCTAGTAGGTATGAATGTGAATACACAATTTCTTTTCTCTATCATCTTTATTTGTCAAACTGTGGACTTAACAGTCATATTTGAAACTAGGTTCTGCCAGCGAGTTCGTCTTTATGGAATAGTTACTTTGGGCTAGCGCTAGCTTTAACTCGCGACTTCGTCTACGTAGACGGTGAAAATATTTTTAAATAATACGTACTTTAATCCCCTTTTGAATCTTTCTTCATTGGTGCTGCTATTTGACAATAACCTTTCTCGATAAATGAGCTATGTATATAACACTGAAATAATTTTACAAATCGGGTTAGTAGTTCCTGAGATAAGCACGTTCAACCAAACAAACAAACCTTCCAGCTGTCGGAACGTACTCATAGGTGCCTGACGACGGATTTTCGACGCGAGGGCGGTAGACAGCCAGATGGGTTTAGAAAAATCCCTACCACGATGCTGTGGTTTCATGTTTTTATTGAACTGACTACGCTATTGACCTAGCAAGGTCTTAGAAGCTTCACCGGACCACTAAGGCGAGCGCTTAAGGCACTCAGCCGATTTTATTTGGTTTCATCACGATGTAAGTTATTGTAAGGCGAAGCTCTGGCCAAATAAATAGTGACAGTATACGAAGTATTTATTGCCATTCCTGACTGCATTGACACTATACGTGATTAGTGTAACACCTAGCAAGGTCTTAACAGCTTCACCGGACTACAAGGTGAGCGCTTAAGGAACTCTGCCGATTTTATTTGGGCAACTAGCTCAAGGGTCCACGGCACACCTCGGCTTGGGCTGTTGCCTGATACATGCAATTCGCGATCTATCTGAGCTAAGCTAAGCTAACTATTCATACATACGAGTTGTTGAAACATATGTGTGCCAGGCATACATACCTCAACAACTCTTATATATATTTCGTATCGGATAATTTTCTAAGCTCTTTCAGTTTGATAAGGGAAAAAATAAAACCTTTCCGCTTCCATGTGTAAGCATGTGTGCGTGCACGTGTGGAGGTGACATGTTGTTGCAGTGATGTAAGATTTTGTGTCACTGTATCGTGCGCTATTTCAAAAGAATACGTGTCAATTATATAGGAAATATATTTTTACAATATTTATATTTCCATAAACCTCTGCAATAAAAGAAGTCAGAAGCAATCTAAATAATGACGAACACGATGGCCTTTGAGTAAGTTCTCGGAAAATTTATTCAGTTGCAATGCCAAATTTCCCACGTAGTCTGGTGGCTTTCTCTTTACGTGACCATACCATCGCAGCCTACTTTCTTGTATCTTGTCGGCAATGTCGCGCACCCCTAGGCTGCCTCGCACGTATTCGTTGCGTATTTTATCGAGCCGAGTGAGTGATTTTATGAGCCATAATAATACCATACTAAGAAAATTACAATGATTATTAGCGAGAAAAAACTAGTCTTTATTTCATGACACCTTATTGTAGAACCAATGTTGGTCAACACTCTCCTCTTTATCGTATGTTTTCGGAATATATTGACTCATATTGACAGCATGCACTATATAGTAGACAGTTTCAATTAAATTAAAATAATATAGAGAAAGTTAATTATAACCAGTTTTAAAAGAACCGCAGTCCTTATATAACTGATTACTGAATATTGTATTGACTCTTGACGAATAAATTGGTAGAATTTTGCTAACAATACTCTTCGCAATGGAAAAGAGTAGAGCAAGCCCTACTACGTAAATAGGCTTTCATAGTCGAAGCATGCATTATGATTTCTTTTTTTTCCTTTTCATCTTTAACATATTTTGTTATTATTTTACTAAATTGGGATATATAAAATATACTATTTCCTATATTATCGGTAACTTAGATGAACTATTTTCCATTAAAGAAAGTAAACAATAAGTTTTACAAATTTATAATAGGTCTTAAAATTTTATAAGAATGTAATTTTTTAACTGTTATGTACTCTGTATTCATTTTCCCGGAGTAAAATTTTCTAAACTAATTTTAGTAAATTGGGCGTTCGCTTTTTAATTTTCTTTTATATTAAAACTTAGCTTAAAATGCTCGTAATATATACTAGAAAGTGTGGTCCACGATGGTTAATATACTAAATCTAGGGTGACTGGCTCTCATGTACAACTGTCGGAACGTACTCATAGGTGCCTGGCGACGGATTTTCGATGCGAGGACGGTAGACAGCCAGATGGGTTTAGAAAAATCCCTACCACGATGCTGTGGTTTCATGTTTTTTTTTAACTGACTACGCTATTGACCTAGCAAGGTCTGAACACTTCACCGGAATACTAAGGCGAGCGCTTAAGGCACTCAACCGATTTTATTTGGTTTCATCACTATGTCTATCGACACGGTATCCGAATTTATCAATCAATGAACCATTTTCGCTATATTCGCAAACACAATTTTATACGCAACGCAGAATATTATTAACGATTTGTAATTCAATCAAAGACAATAACTATTTCAAAAGTTTTTTTTTTCGAACTGTTACGCTATTGGCCTATGTTAATGTCTACGTCAAGCCACCCGGGGAACCACTATTGACCTGCGATACCACGCTATTGACTTTATCGGGGTGTTAGTAATGACCTCGAACGCTATTGGTGGAAGATATCGGCTGTTCATTATTCACCCCGGTGTGAGACTACATTGGTGGGAGTTCGGCATATAAAGGGCAAGATGTCGCTGATCTGGACGCACTCCTATGTGGAAGTTATTGTAAGGCGAAGCTCTGGCCAAATAAATAGTGACAGTATACGAAGTATTTATTGCCATTCCTGACTGCATTGACACTATACGTGATTAGTGTAACACCTAGCAAGGTCTTAACAGCTTCACCGGACTACAAGGTGAGCGCTTAAGGAACTCTGCCGATTTTATTTGGGCAACTAGCTCAAGGGTCCACGGCACACCTCGGCTTGGGCTGTTGCCTGATACATGCAATTCGCGATCTATCTGAGCTAAGCTAAGCTAACTATTCATACATACGAGTTGTTGAAACATATGTGTGCCAGGCATACATACCTCAACAACTCTTATATATATTTCGTATCGGATAATTTTCTAAGCTCTTTCAGTTTGATAAGGGAAAAAATAAAACCTTTCCGCTTCCATGTGTAAGCATGTGTGCGTGCACGTGTGGAGGTGACATGTTGTTGCAGTGATGTAAGATTTTGTGTCACTGTATCGTGCGCTATTTCAAAAGAATACGTGTCAATTATATAGGAAATATATTTTTACAATATTTATATTTCCATAAACCTCTGCAATAAAAGAAGTCAGAAGCAATCTAAATAATGACGAACACGATGGCCTTTGAGTAAGTTCTCGGATAATTTATTTTTCCCTTGGCTTGTATTAGCGGCTTACGATCTGTCCGTGTATAATATTTTTAAAAAGCCTTTGTGTCAAGTGTCATAGATTATATTCAAATTGGTTATACATTATTTGTTCTTATAAATTAATATTTCTTGTCTGTTTTTTATGTTATGAAGTGGCCACTATGGCCCATAGCTATTTATTTATTGAGGACAGCTAGTGACCAATACAACAAACATGAATTAGCACTATATATGAACAACCAATAGCCATATCATGTTCACAGCATGCACTATATAGTAGACAGTTTCAATTAAATTAAAATAATATAGAGAAAGTTAATTATAACCAGTTTTAATAGAACCGCAGTCCTTATATAACTGATTACTGAATAAAGTCTTGACTCTTGACGAATAAATTGTTAGACAATTTCGCTAACAATACTCTTCGCAATGGAACAGAGTAAAGCAAGCCCTACTACGTAAATAGGCTTTCATAGTTGAAGCATGTACCGTAGAATTATGATATGATTTCTTTTTTTTCCTTTTCATCTTTAACATATTTTGTTATTATTTTACTAAATTGGGATATATAAAATATACTATTTCCTATATTATCGGTAACTTAGATGAACTATTTTCCATTAAAGAAAGTAAACAATAAGTTTTACAAATTTATAATAGGTCTTAAAATTTTATAAGAATGTAATTTTTTAACTGTTATGTACTCTGTATTCATTTTCGACGATTATACGTTTCTAAAAATATAAAAAGGAGTTTAAACATAAATAACGAAACATTTTGTGCCAGTCACTGTACCCGTCCGAGCTACCAGTGTAGAAGACCATTCCTGGAGCTTTAGCGCATGAAATTTGACAGCCCCCCTCCACCCACCACCGCCGGCCTCAGTTCTCGCCCTGATATTATTAAGCTGGCTTTTATCGGACTCACCTCGCCACGCAAATTAATAGAGGTGATTGTGGCCGTACGTTTTAAATGAGTAAAAACTGCTGCGAGTATTCAATTATGTCGTCCGGCTATTATGGGAGATTTACAACAGTAGTAAAATCATTAATGGAGCATCATTAAAATATTTAACGTTGTTGCTAGTGATTGTTTTTTATTTATTAAACATAATGTAAAATAAAAATCACCACTGAGAAAGAAAGAAATAAAGAAAGATATATTTATCCAGCATATATAACACATATTTACGAGTATATACATTTTAAAAAAATCAAAGAGAGACA
>MU159918.1:23131-34969 GCA_015888305.1 Antheraea pernyi | reverse complement strand
AGCCGCCCCCACGGTCCGCCCGGCGGAAGGTGGCCGCCGGGCTCCTACCTATAGAGGGACAGACCGGGTACACACCGGCTGCCCCCCCTCGTCCGCCGGACCTGTGCAATGAGGAGATGAGCCCCCCGGCCCATCCCCTCAGGTCCGGCTACGATCTACCTACACCTGCCAAAAGATTATAATTTTAACTAGCTACTCCATAAGCCAAGCATGTTAAAGCTATATTTTAGGCCCACTATAAGATAAACCCTTCGCGGGCTCGTTAATCTGCGTGTTGTTACGAGTAAACAATATGCCATTTGGGCACGCCGATTCGTTTCACACCGCGAGGTTCTGAAAACTCGGAGGTCAAAGGCTGGTCAAAGGCTTTTGATATTCCACCAGCTTTACATCGTGCTCTTACGAGCTATTTCATCTGAAACAAGCTTATGACAGTTGGTGTTATTTCGCATACAGGTTTTAATCATAGGTTTCCTTAATCGGACATTTCCAAAGCTAAAAATAAGCCTATATGTATTCTCTCTCCCTCTTCCTGGCTGTTAGTCCCACATGGTGGTGGGGTCAGCCTTCCTTACTTTTCTTCTCCACTTCGCTTTGTCCCTGACATCACATTCGGAAACTTCGCACTCGTTCATATCTTTCAGCACTACACCCTTCCAATTTGTTTTGGGCCTGCCTCTGGATCTCTGACCCTGAATGGACAGTTGCAATGCCAAATTTCCCACGTAGTCTGGTGGCTTTCTCTTTACGTGACCATACCATCGCAGCCTACTTTCTTGTATCTTGTCGGCAATGTCGCGCACCCCTAGGCTGCCTCGCACGTATTCGTTGCGTATTTTATCGAGCCGAGTGAGTGATTTTATGAGCCATAATAATACCATACTAAGAAAATTACATTAAATTAAAATATTATAGAGAAAGTTAATTATAACCAGTTTTAATAGAACCGCAGTCCTTATATAACTGATTACTGAATAAAGTCTTGACTCTTGACGAATAAATTATTAGACAATTTCGCTAACAATACTCTTCGCAATGGAACAGAGTAAAGCAAGCCCTACTACGTAAATAGGCTTTCATAGTTGAAGCATGTACCGTAGAATTATGATTTCTATTTTTTCCTTTTCAACTTTAACATATTTTAACCAGTCTATCAAAAGTTATTGCAATTTTAATGACCACGCAGCGTAAGTACGAGAGAGAAATAGATAAGTAAATGGACTTAATACATTCAGATAACTTCATTAATCACTGTTTTTCACATAAGATTCATAAGAAACTTGAAAAAAAAAATGTTAGGTACAAAACCCGGAGTAAAATTTTCTAAACTAATTTTAGTAAATTGGGCGTTCGCTTTTTAATTTTCTTTTATATTAAAACTTAGCTTAAAATACTCGTAATATATACTAGAAAGTGTGGTCCACGATGGTTAATATACTAAATCTAGGGTGACTGGCTCTCATGTACAACTGTCGGAACGTACTCATAGGTGCCTGGCGACGGATTTTCGATGCGAGGACGGTAGACAGCCAGATGGGTTTAGAAAAATCCCTACCACGATGCTGTGGTTTCATGTTTTTTTTTAACTGACTACGCTATTGACCTAGCAAGGTCTGAACACTTCACCGGAATACTAAGGCGAGCGCTTAAGGCACTCAACCGATTTTATTTGGTTTCATCACTATGTCTATCGACACGGTATCCGAATTTATCAATCAATGAACCATTTTCGCTATATTCGCAAACACAATTTTATACGCAACGCAGAATATTATTAACGATTTGTAATTCAATCAAAGACAATAACTATTTCAAAAGTTTTTTTTTTCGAACTGTTACGCTATTGGCCTATGTTAATGTCTACGTCAAGCCACCCGGGGAACCACTATTGACCTGCGATACCACGCTATTGACTTTATCGGGGTGTTAGTAATGACCTCGAACGCTATTGGTGGAAGATATCGGCTGTTCATTATTCACCCCGGTGTGAGACTACATTGGTGGGAGTTCGGCATATAAAGGGCAAGATGTCGCTGATCTGGACGCACTCCTATGTGGAAGTTATTGTAAGGCGAAGCTCTGGCCAAATAAATAGTGACAGTATACGAAGTATTTATTGCCATTCCTGACTGCATTGACACTATACGTGATTAGTGTAACACCTAGCAAGGTCTTAACAGCTTCACCGGACTACAAGGTGAGCGCTTAAGGAACTCTGCCGATTTTATTTGGGCAACTAGCTCAAGGGTCCACGGCACACCTCGGCTTGGGCTGTTGCCTGATACATGCAATTCGCGATCTATCTGAGCTAAGCTAAGCTAACTATTCATACATACGAGTTGTTGAAACATATGTGTGCCAGGCATACATACCTCAACAACTCTTATATATATTTCGTATCGGATAATATTCTAAGCTCTTTCAGTTTGATAAGGGAAAAAATAAAACCTTTCCGCTTCCATGTGTAAGCATGTGTGCGTGCACGTGTGGAGGTGACATGTTGTTGCAGTGATGTAAGATTTTGTGTCACTGTATCGTGCGCTATTTCAAAAGAATACGTGTCAATTATATAGGAAATATATTTTTACAATATTTATATTTCCATAAACCTCTGCAATAAAAGAAGTCAGAAGCAATCTAAATAATGACGAACACGATGGCCTTTGAGTAAGTTCTCGGATAATTTATTTTTCCCTTGGCTTGTATTAGCGGCTTACGATCTGTCCGTGTATAATATTTTTAAAAAGCCTTTGTGTCAAGTGTCATAGATTATATTCAAATTGGTTATACATTATTTGTTCTTATAAATTAATATTTCTTGTCTGTTTTTTATGTTATGAAGTGGCCACTATGGCCCATAGCTATTTATTTATTGAGGACAGCTAGTGACCAATACAATAAACATGAATTAGCACTATATATGAACAACCTATAGCCATCTCATATTGACAGCATGCACTATATAGTAGACAGTTTCAATTAAATTAAAATATTATAGAGAAAGTTAATTATAACCAGTTTTAAAAGAACCGCAGTCCTTATATAACTGATTACTGAATAAAGTCTTGACTCTTGACGAATAAATTGTTAGACAATTTCGCTAACAATACTCTTCGCAATGGAACAGAGTAAAGCAAGCCCTACTACGTAAATAGGCTTTCATAGTTGAAGCATGTACCGTAGAATTATGATTTCTATTTTTTCCTTTTCAACTTTAACATATTTTAATGTTATTATTTTACTAAATTGGGATATATAAAATATACTATTTCCTATATTATCGGTAACTTAGAGTAAGTATTATCTATTAAAGAAAGTAAACAATAAGTTTTACAAATTTATAATAGGTCTTAAAATTTTATAAGAATGTAATTTTTTAACTGTTATGTACTCTGTATTCATTTTCGACGATTATACGTTTCTAAAAATATAAAAAGGAGTTTAAACATAAATAACGAAACATTTTGTGCCAGTCACTGTACCCGTCCGAGCTACCAGTGTAGAAGACCATTCCTGGAGCTTTAGCGCATGAAATTTGACAGCCACCCTCCACCCACCACCACCGGCCTCAGTTCTCGCCCTGATATTATTAAGCTGGCTTTTATCGGACTCACCTCGCCACGCAAATTAATAGAGGTGATTGTGGCCGTACGTTTTAAATGAGTAAAAACTGCTGCGAGTATTCAATTATGTCGTCCGGCTATTATGGGAGATTTACAACAGTAGTAAAATCATTAATGGAGCATCATTAAAATATTTAACGTTGTTGCTAGTGATTGTTTTTTATTTATTAAACATAATGTAAAATAAAAATCACCACTGAGAAAGAAAGAAATAAAGAAAGATATATTTATCCAGCATATATAACACATATTTACGAGTATATACATTTTAAAAAAATCAAAGAGAGACATGTGTTGCATGGAGTGAAAAAGGTTTTTGTCTCAAAATAATCTGCAGGTTTTCAAATGCAAGCGTTGCAGCGCTCGTTTTCTATTCGTTTTCGTATACTGATTCATGGACGAAATTACAAACAGACGCACTTACACGAATATTTCATATTAATATTATTCATGTCCTTAATAATGTAATCCAGTACTGTATAAAACAATACAATACAATACATTGGTGGGAGTTCGGCATATAAAGGGCAAGATGTCGCTGATCTGGACGCACTCCTATGTGGAAGTTATTGTAAGGCGAAGCTCTGGCCAAATAAATAGTGACAGTATACGAAGTATTTATTGCCATTCCTGACTGCATTGACACTATACGTGATTAGTGTAACACCTAGCAAGGTCTTAACAGCTTCACCGGACTACAAGGTGAGCGCTTAAGGAACTCTGCCGATTTTATTTGGGCAACTAGCTCAAGGGTCCACGGCACACCTCGGCTTGGGCTGTTGCCTGATACATGCAATTCGCGATCTATCTGAGCTAAGCTAAGCTAACTATTCATACATACGAGTTGTTGAAACATATGTGTGCCAGGCATACATACCTCAACAACTCTTATATATATTTCGTATCGGATAATTTTCTAAGCTCTTTCAGTTTGATAAGGGAAAAAATAAAACCTTTCCGCTTCCATGTGTAAGCATGTGTGCGTGCACGTGTGGAGGTGACATGTTGTTGCAGTGATGTAAGATTTTGTGTCACTGTATCGTGCGCTATTTCAAAAGAATACGTGTCAATTATATAGGAAATATATTTTTACAATATTTATATTTCCATAAACCTCTGCAATAAAAGAAGTCAGAAGCAATCTAAATAATGACGAACACGATGGCCTTTGAGTAAGTTCTCGGATAATTTATTTTTCCCTTGGCTTGTATTAGCGGCTTACGATCTGTCCGTGTATAATATTTTTAAAAAGCCTTTGTGTCAAGTGTCATAGATTATATTCAAATTGGTTATACATTATTTGTTCTTATAAATTAATATTTCTTGTCTGTTTTTTATGTTATGAAGTGGCCACTATGGCCCATAGCTATTTATTTATTGAGGACAGCTAGTGACCAATACAATAAACATGAATTAGCACTATATATGAACAACCAATAGCCATATCATGTTCACAGCATGCACTATATAGTAGACAGTTTCAATTAAATTAAAATATTATAGAGAAAGTTAATTATAACCAGTTTTAATAGAACCGCAGTCCTTATATAACTGATTACTGAATAAAGTCTTGACTCTTGACGAATAAATTGTTAGACAATTTCGCTAACAATACTCTTCGCAATGGAACAGAGTAAAGCAAGCCCTACTACGTAAATAGGCTTTCATAGTTGAAGCATGTACCGTAGAATTATGATTTCTATTTTTTCCTTTTCAACTTTAACATATTTTAATGTTATTATTTTACTAAATTGGGATATATAAAATATACTATTTCCTATATTATCGGTAACTTAGAGTAAGTATTATCTATTAAAGAAAGTAAACAATAAGTTTTACAAATTTATAATAGGTCTTAAAATTTTATAAGAATGTAATTTTTTAACTGTTATGTACTCTGTATTCATTTTCGACGATTATACGTTTCTAAAAATATAAAAAGGAGTTTAAACATAAATAACGAAACATTTTGTGCCAGTCACTGTACCCGTCCGAGCTACCAGTGTAGAAGACCATTCCTGGAGCTTTAGCGCATGAAATTTGACAGCCACCCTCCACCCACCACCACCGGCCTCAGTTCTCGCCCTGATATTATTAAGCTGGCTTTTATCGGACTCACCTCGCCACGCAAATTAATAGAGGTGATTGTGGCCGTACGTTTTAAATGAGTAAAAACTGCTGCGAGTATTCAATTATGTCGTCCGGCTATTATGGGAGATTTACAACAGTAGTAAAATCATTAATGGAGCATCATTAAAATATTTAACGTTGTTGCTAGTAATTGTTTTTTATTTATTAAATAATGTAAAATAACAATCACCACTGAGAAAGAAAGAAATAAAGAAAGATATATTTATCCAGCATATATAACACATATTTACAAGTATATACATTTTAAAAAAATCAAAGAGAGACATGTGTTGCATGGAGTGAAAAAGGTTTTTGTCTCAAAATAATCTGCAGGTTTTCAAATGCAAGCGTTGCAGCGCTCGTTTTCTATTCGTTTTCGTATACTGATTCATGGACGAAATTACAAACAGACGCACTTACACGAATATTTCATATTCATATTATTCATGCCCTTAATAATGTAACCCAGTACTGCATAAAACAATACAATACAACGATTTCACGAAACTGCGAAATTAGATACTATTTTCAAAGGACTACGCATTAGCTTAAAGATTACATGATGTAATCAGTGGATGGAAATCTCATAACAGGATAGAGTAATTATGAAAACAGATTATAAAATACTGAGATGGTTACTTTTGGTTAAAGTTTAAATTTAGGATTCGTCTTTTAAATAAACAACTGCCCTGAAGAGTGTTTGGGCTTTACTTTTTTTACTTCTTTCTTAATTACAAAATTTTTAAAAATATGCAAATTTTTCAATTTTACAAACTGTACTAGGTTTCAGATATTTCCTTCAGGCATACCCGATTAAATTTAAGCCCCTCACAAATGAAACCAAGTAGCTGGTGTAGAGGGAACCTCGTACAAATTAATTGTATTCACGCAGACTTGATCACCTAAACTGAATATTCATAAAGCTTCAATAACATTCTATACCATACTTAGACAAGTTCGAAATAATTACCTCTTATGAAGAAGGTTGGAACTAAGAGATGGGTGTTTTCGAAATCTAAGTTTTAAAGTGGATAGAAGTTGAAGAAGGTACGAATAGATTTTGTGAAAAATAATGTGTGCGTGTGCTAACACTGATTTAACAGCTAATAGAGAAGTGTGAAAGAGGAAACCATGTTATGGTGACTCTACTAAGGAGAAATAAAGGAAATATGTTGTTAATGATAAAAATAATATTAAATACACTCCTCGAAAAATGAATCCATTACATTTCTAACATACTATAAATACAGTAGTGAGACGAAGATACAAGAATTCGTTCTAGGTTATATTGCAACTGCAAATACACAAGTAGATCCAAAAACAGAATACGCTTTTTCCAGTCAATACATTCTGCGATTAATGAACCATTTCTAACCGACTTTGGAAAAGGAAAAGATTCTCAATTTGATTTTTTTCCATAATTTTTGTTACCTCAGAACTTCATTTATAAACCGATTTGTCTAATTCTTCTTTAATTGTCAAGTGAAAAAATGAGCCCCATTTCATTCATTAGCATGGAACCTTATATGTATAGTGATTGAGATATTCGTAGGTTTATGCCAATCCCAGACTAGGTAGGACTGGGACCACCTAACTATAACCAAGGACCTTCTAGCGTATTTTAGAGCAGATTTTCTCTGAATATAATTAGTCTATAATTAATTATTTTAGTAGACATATCTATTACGTTTCTTTAAACAGAAATTGTATGGTGTTTTTAAAACATTATTCAATTATAACAAAATGATCGTACTGTACATGATCATAAGCACCATATAATCTATAAAAAACGAGGACAACCGAGAGACCTAACGCTAGACGGTACTGTCACGCGACATCCTAAATCATGTTACTATTATAAGTGTATTGTACCTGGCATTAACCGTAAGTAAGCGGTATTCAACTTTACCTCCAAGTAAATTGAACAAAGCCTTAGGAATTACAGAGCTAACAATCACAGATAGACCCTCCGACAATTTCTATAATTCTATGTTTTATCGCTGTTCCCAACAGTAGTAACATATGTATCAAGGATTCATAATTTACCTGAGGTATTGCTTTCTCAGAATAGAATTTTTGAGATAGGTTTATAAGTATTAAACCATCGTAAAAGTGTAAACTGTTCACGTGCAACCCAATTGTTATAATCGACATCGGATATGAGATATATTACATGTCTTAAAGATGTTTCCTTTTCAGTTATATCGATATTATCTAATATTCGTTAACTTTAAATCCCAGTTGTGTCCATGTATTTGATGGAGAAAACAAATATAATTTCAATATTTTATAATGTAATTCAAAATGTAGACTGTCGTCGCTAAAATTGATTTTTACCAACTCAAAGGAAATAACAGGGAAATGAGAATTGTCAGTAAAGCTACATGTGTCTTCTGACATCAATGATATGATGGGTAGGTACTGAACATCTAATTCGATGACAAATAAATCTTATAAAATAACTTTTTACATATTTCAATGATACGTTTGTGGTTCTTATTACTTATTTAAAAGTTGTTACAGCCTTTATTAAGTATGTTTTTATATGTAACTAGCGGGCCCAGCGGACGTTGTCTTGCTTTGATATTTAAAAAAATCGTAAAAGTCAACCGCAGCGCCACCTACCGGATCCAACTGTGAATCTAAACCGTTCTCGGATTCACTGGAACATGAACACAAAATTTCATGAAAATCAGTCCAGCCGTTTAGGAGGCGTTCAGTGACATACACACCTACAGAAGAAATGTTATTCAAAAGTGTAGATCTTTGATCTTCGAAGAGGTCAGTATGTATGTTCGACGTAATGATTAAGCAATTAACTGTGAAAACCCTTCTTTTCATATTTTGTAAGTAATACCGTAAACCACAATCTCACCTTTTTTATATCATAAGAGTCAAACGAACAGGTGCATTAAGTGATCACCACTTTCTATAGACACTTGCGACATCTGGGGACTAGGAAGAGAAGGGGGAAGGAGAGGAGAGGTGGGAAGACGACGACTGATGTTAAATGGGGACGTGATGGTAAACACACTAAGCTTAGTTCTCAGGTAACAGCCCAAGCCGAGGTGCCGTGCGCCCGTATGTATGTTACCTAAAAACCAAATCGGCTGAGTGCCTTAAGCTCTCGCCTTAGTAGTCCGGTGATGCTGTAAGACCTTACCAGGTCAATAGCGTAGTCAGTGCGAGAAAAAAAAAACGCTAATCTTAGAGAGTAACTTCCAGTGCCGCTGTCGGAACATGTCTATAGATTTTTAAGTTGTGGTTCGTAGTTACCCAAGCAGTCTTAGAAAAAGCCATTACCACTAATGCGACGTTTTCATCACGATTTCTATTCTTTTACCGAAAAATCCGGCTTATTTGTTAGAATGTGAACCTACGTCGATCTACGAGGTATCAGAGCTCACTAACTACTGAGCCATCATAGCACAGCACTGGATCATATAGATGGTAACATTATATACAACACAATGTATGTTAATACATTTTTAGTAAAACAACATACAAGCGATATTCAAACTAATGAAAGGATAAAGAACAATATCACAAAAGAATTACGAGATTTGATGTAAATTAAACTTTTTTGTGTAACAATTCTACGAACCATAAACTTTATCGAAGTTCCAAAGGGAAACATTCGGAATCCGTACAAAGGAGAGTTCATAATAACGCCGCAACTCCATTCTGTGTACTGTAATCATCTCCCATTCCCAATTTCGGAAACTTTTTTCATCTTTGTTCACATCTGTTTGGGCGCTTTACTCATAGCCTTTCGTTTTTCGTAGCGACTTAAATTGTAAAATGTATGTTGAATGTGTTTTATTCGATGGCCGAATATATGGTAATTAGTCAAATATGAGTTTAATCGCCATCTCCTGGCTTCGTGCTATTTACAATAGTAGGATTCGTATAAATTTCTTCTGCGAACATCAGACCCATCTCTGCTGCAAAGCGACAGAGCTTGAAACTCAAACTTGTGGTTGGTGTAGGTGGCAGAGCCACGCTGAAGTTATTACTGGTTTCAGCATTAATGGGTCGACTCGGCCGTGGTAGTACCACCCTCTCACGGAAAACCGACGTGAAGTAACATTGCTTGCATTGTTGCGTTTCGTTCGGTCAGTGACAGCGCTGGAAGACCACCTCTCCTCCGCCCTCCCCAACTCTCTCCTCCCCCAAAAACAGGATGGCAATGCACTTGCGACTCCCCTGGTGTCTATGGACGGTGGTGATCACTTATTATTAGGTGATCCACCTGTTCGTTTGCCTACTATGATATAAAAAAACGTATTGTCTGACTAGTAAGAATATTGAAATAGTAGCTGCCTTTATACAATTATATAAAAATAAAATGAAATTTCATGACTACTGCTATTTCACATGATAAATGAAAAATTGCTATATTTTAAAATTATACGCGTAGGTCTCCTGTTCATTTGAATACAAGAAGGTATGTAGGTAAATAATCTTAACCTAAACAGCGCCTTAGCCTATATGAGCCTATTGTCTTTGAAATCACATGAGAAGTATCAATAATACAAATTCATAATCGTCACATAGCAAGTTATTCTATAATTCATAGGAGAAATAGCAATGATGTTTGCAATATCTCATACCTACTTATGAGGCGTTCTAAATTCGACTTCTGGTGTAGCAAGTTATTGATTGGTCTCAAGATTGCGGTCGCATTTCAGCTTGGTTATAAATAGCTGTAGGTTGCAGAAACTTTTTATCGCAAATCTATACTCGTTATTTCCTACATTAATTCAACGCTACTTAAAAAAATGAAATAAGTAAATCCTAACTACTTAAGAATTGTTTTTAAATTTAAGGTAATATGTCCTTTTTTTTTCGAACTGACTATGCTATTGACCTTGCAAGGTCTTAACAGCTTCACCGGACTACAGCTAATTTGTCCCAATTTATATAATGTACCAACAAAGTCTATAATTACATTTATTTACACTATTCTAAATTGGCCATTTCACATATTAAATGGCGGTTATAATATAATTTGTTCTTTGCTATTAAACATAGGGAATAAGTCGTTGATATAGTATATACATATATTATACATTATACTATATATAGTACATAGATTACATACATATACGTATAATATTAGTTAGGTATATTTATCCACCTTCCTTATATATTCAAAAATAAGTGTATAATATAAGTAATTTTCTGCTTAATAGCTCATGAGTTATTTCAAAGCGAAGAAAGGATATCCTTAATTTGGCTACCGGATACCATGCATGAACCGTGGGTAATGTTTGACTTTGATGTATGCTGACCTTTTAGCTTCTTTTTGAGATACGAGATACAAGTATTAATTTCATAAAGGTACTTTAATAAACAGTGAAATAATAAAAAATATAACTGATTGTATATGATTTATGTTTTGTTTACAATTGTAGATAATGCAGCAGTTAACAGCCGAATGAATAATATAATAACAATAATAAGAAGGAGCATACCAAACTGAAACCGACAACGCTTTGCACATAAATACAACTAACACTAATAATAATATTGAAAAATTGATTATTGATGAACATTTAAAAAAATTGAGCCGTCACGGAACGCCTGGCAGATGTGAAACATCGAAATTGATCTGTATAAGGTATATGCATAAAAGAACAGATTAGGACAGGAATCAGCTATGGCATAATGAAAAGGTAAGGCATTACAAATTTGTTCCATAAAATTATATTCTGTTATTATATTTATTCTGTTATAAAATTATAGTCTGTTATTTATTTATTATATAAATATTAATTTTTATTAAATACAAAATTTTAAAATTTGTTTGAAATCGCGACATCTCTATTATTTGCATCCAGTCCCGTGCGTATGGCATCACGTCGCCACGTCACACACACACGCCACGGCCTGTATCGCCACGCCAACAATCACGTTTACACTCGCCTATAGTAAAAAATTAGAAAAGGAGTAGGTAATAAAGTGACAATGAATTCATCTATCTATATATACTAGTGTAAGAGTAAAATAATACATACAGTCGAGCATAGCAACCTCCTTCACAACCTTTTTTAAAGTCCTTTATTGACAAATGTCAAAATGT
>MU159918.1:5995-22689 GCA_015888305.1 Antheraea pernyi | reverse complement strand
ACCGCTGAATCCGGCGGATCGAGCCCGTGCTCCCGCGCCAAGCTCCAGCTCGGATTCCGGTTCCGAGATGGAGCTGGACGAGGCGGCACCCGCCGTGCCGACCGATGAAACCGCGACGATCGCGTTACCCGCGCCCGCGTCCTCTGCGCCCTCCGCGCACGATACTGACGGCTTCAAAACCGTTACTTATTCAAAACGCGTCCGTGGCGCGCGCTCACCGGACTCCGGGTCCGACTCAAGTTCAGGTCACAAGACCAAGCAAGTTCGTACAGACGAACCGATAGAGGGCACCCGGGTGCATAATAAAAACGCGGCTATACCGGCACGCGTAAGACCGTTAGGGGGCGGAGCCAAACCTGTCTCCGTCTCGCTCCCTCAGAGCCAAACCTCGGGTTCCGTAGAACCCGCAGCAAAAAAGCCGCGCCCACCGCCGCCAGTGACGATACAAGATAAGTCGCAGTGGATGTTTATCTCCACTAGGCTTAATCAACTCAAAATTAATTATACGTCCGCCTTGAACGTTCAGGCGGGCATCCAAGTAAAGGTCCCGACCAGCACCGACTTTCGCGCGCTGACTAAATTCCTTCGGGAATCGAAGTTGGCGTATTTCACATACGCTCTCGAGGAGGAACGCCTCCTCAGAGTAGTACTCCGCCGCGTCCCTGCCGAAATTTCGGTAGAAGATGTCACCGTCTCCCTTATGGAGGGTGATTTTCCGGTCCGGGAGGTACATCGCATGTACCACCCCCGCACCCGTGCCCCCTACAATATGGTCTTGGTCCTCCTTGACCGTACAGTAGAGGGCAAGTCAATATTTAATTTGACTTCCATCTGCGGCCTCAGCGGCATCACCGTCGAGCCCCCGCGTAAGACCAACACCCCATCGCAGTGTCACAACTGCCAGAGTTACGGGCACTCGGCCCGTAACTGTCACCTCCGCCCTAGGTGCGTCAAGTGCCTGGGTGATCACTCCACGAAGGAGTGCGGGCGCACGGCCGGCACTCCCGAACCTCCCAGCTGCGTACTCTGCGGTAACACGGGTCACCCCGTGAACTATCGCGGCTGTCCCCGCGCACCGCGCACGCAACGCCCCCGGCAGGCACGACAGGTGTCCAGGGCACCTGCGGCCGCCGCCCGCCTTCCGCCTCCACCTCTCGTGTCCGTGGAGGCCTTCCCCGGCCTGCCGGGTGCCTCTCGCGCCCCGGTAGCGCCTGCGCCCATCACGCGCGTGCCACCTTCCGTGCCGCGCGCACCGCAACCTGGGCGGGCCCCTCTGGCCCCCTGGGCCTCCCGACCCCAGCCTGAGGCTCCCAAGCCGCAGGCTTGCCCATCACTGGCGCGGCCGGCGCGTGCTGCCCCCGCCCACTCTACGGAGCAATCCGCGGAGGACTGGGTCTTTAAACTGCTCAAGGAGCACGATCTCCAAGAGGTCCTCGCATTCCGCGTGGCCTTCAAGGCAGAGACAGGTTTGGGCCGGCTCGACGTGCTCGCCCAATACCAGGGCATCGCTGCAACGTTGCAGCGCCTCTCCCGATCCACGCCTGATCTAGATTTCAAATAGAATTCTCGGCGATGAATAGAATTAAACCGCGCGGTCTTTCACTCTCGTTTTTTAACGCGAGGAATCTTAGGGCACAGCGCGATCAAGTAGCTGCCTTTTTGCGCGAAAGACAGATTGACGTTCTCCTCGTCCAGGAAACGCTTCTTAAACCAAAAATGAAAAGTCCGAGAATCGCGAATTATAACGTAGTCAGAAATGACCGAGTCACCCGCGGGGGTGGCACGTTAATTTATTATAAACGATCGTTGTATTGCATGCCGATGGATCCACCCGCTCTATCCAATATGGAGGTGTCAGTTTGCAAGCTAGGGATGACCGGTCATCCAGATGTCGTGTTAGTATCCGCGTACCTTTCGCCGAATAAGGTACTGCTTAAATCCGATTTAAAGGCGCTATTCAGATTAGGTGACTCCGTCATTATAGCGGGGGACCTCAACAGCGGTAACGTCATCTGGAACAGTCCGAGGACTTCTCGTAACGGGAAGATTCTCGACAAACTAGTCGGCGTTCTCGCGTTTGACGTCATAGCCCCTCCGGAACCGACCCATTATCAGGACAACTGTCGTCCGACAGTTTTAGATATTGCAATTCTTAAGAACGTCACGCTTCGGTTACAACTCATACATGTTGTACACGAACTTGACTCCGATCACCGCCCGGTAGTAATGCAGTTAGGAAGTCCAGACGACACCACCCCTCCGTCGGTAAGGGTGGCCGATTACAAAAAGTTAGTTGAATATATTAAAGACAATTTAACATCGGATATATTAGACAGAATTCCGGACGTGTTGGTGTCTAAAGCTGACGCGGATTTGGCCATCGATTCCCTGGTCAACTTCCTTCAGATCGCCGTCAGGGAGACCTCGAGAGAGGTGCAAGCGGTGAACGATCGCCGCTTTATACTCCCGGACGACGTGAAGGCGTTGATCACGGAAAAGAACGCCGCGACTCGAGCTCACGACACTTACCCGTCTAGAGATAACCGCGACCGATTGCGATCTTTACGCAAACAAGTTAAGGCCCGTATTTCAGAAATCCGCGATGAAAGGTGGAATCGGTTTTTGGAAAAAATCCAGCCGTCCCACCTGGCGTACTGGAAGCTAGTTAGGTCTGTCAAATCAGACGAGATGATCCCTATGCCCGCGCTCGATAGAGGCCCCGGGTTGCCTCCCGCGTTCGATAGTTTAGACAAGGCGGAGTCACTCGCCGCGAGCTTAGAAAAGCAGTGTTCACCGAACACAACCAATACTGACACCGTACATATTGAATCGATCGAGTCATCGGTAGAGCACGCGCTCGCGTCTCCACCGGCGGATACCCTAACCCCCATTACATTCGAGGAAGTTTCGGATGCCATCAAGCGTCTTAAATTTAGGAAGTCCCCAGGTCCCGATGGGATCAGGAACGAGGTTCTCAAGCTCCTTCCTGATCGTATCATAGCTCTATTGGTCTGCATCTTCAATGCGGCCATGTCCCAGGGTCACTTTCCAGCCGTCTGGAAAAAGGCCGTAGTGATAGGAATTCACAAGTCCGGCAAGAAAGCTACGCTTCCCGATAGCTATCGCCCTATCAGTTTGTTAGACACGTTAGGGAAACTGTACGAGCGGCTCCTTCTGAACCGTCTCCAAGCTTCCATATCAGAGTTAGATCTGTTGCCACCTGAGCAGTTCGGATTTCGTGCCGAATACTCCTGCACAAACCAAGTACACCGCCTCACGGAGTACATCTTTTCAAAATTCAATGAGGATCCGGATCCAAATCCGTACCCGATTAAACCTAAACCGAAATGTACAATGGCAGTCTTTTTCGATGTCGCCAAGGCCTTCGATAAGGTCTGGCACTCTGGGCTCATTCATAAGTTAATTCTTTTCCGCGTTTCCGATAGGCTAGTTCACATAATACGCGACTATCTTACTGATAGGTCCTTCCGCTACAGAGTGGAAGGAGAACTGTCTTCGTCCCATCCGATACGCTCAGGTGTGCCCCAAGGGTCCATTCTGGCACCCACGCTCTTTAATCTGTTCGTCAGTGACCTACCTCAACTCCGGGGGGTGGAGATAGGTTGCTATGCTGACGATACAGTTCTCTACGCTTCTGGATGGCATCTGAAGCGAGTCAGGGTACGCATCGGAAAAGCCGTTAGGACACTCGGTGAGTGGTTTCTCCGATGGCGTATAGGAGTCAATCCGTGTAAAAGCGCCGCGATAATTTTCGACCCGATTTCTAATAAATATGAACGTAAGATCCGTCCGATCAAACTGTATGGGTCAGTGATTCCTTGGGCCGATCAGGTTAAATACCTCGGAGTCACGTTGGATAGACGCCTCACGTTTAACCAACACACAAAGATAGTCAGAGATAGGGCCGCTATGGTCTTGGGTCGGTTACACCCGTTGATTTGTCACAAAAATAAGCTGTCCTTAAGACACAAGCTTACGCTTTACAAGACTTGTATTCGTCCGATTTTGACATATAGTGCACCCGTTTTCGCACATATGTCCAAAGCGAACTTTTTAACATTACAACGTATTCAGAACCGGTTCCTTCGTAAAGCCACCGGGGCTCCGCGATACGTCCGGAATAAGGATCTCCACAGGGACTTGGAGATACCTTCTATCTGGGCGTATGTAAAGTCACTTACCGACAGTTATTTTGATAGAACCGAGAATCATTCTAGGCCGTTAGTGGTATCCGCCGCAAACTACAGAATCGTACCGAACGTATCGCGTCACAAAAGACGACCGCGTCACATTTTTACCGATCCTCCCGATGATATAACGGCAGCGAACGATCAGTACCAGCCTGTCTCTCAAAACAGAGCGTGTTCACGCCCACGCCCGCGTAACCACAGATCACGCCGCCGTGGTCTGGGGGTAAATTTCGCTCCCGCACACCAGAGTAGGCCCCCGTCGGCAGCGGCTCAAGCCTAGGTTCGATCCCTCGGTGGGGAGCCCTTGAGTACGCTGCTCGCGCGATACAGTGACACACCCGTACATCACTGCTACAACACTACACACATCACCTCCACACACGTGCACGCTCACACGCTTACACATAAAGTGGATGGGTTTTTCTTTTTTTTCCCGTATCGAACTGTAATAGTTTAGAATCTTTTCCGATATAAAATACACATAGGAGTTGTTGAGATATGTATGCCTGGTACACATATATGTTTCAACAACTCTTATTTGTATGAATAGTTTAGCTCTAACTTAGGTTTAGCTTTGATAGGTCGCGAATTGCATGAACAGGCAACAGCCAAGCCGAGGTGTGCCGTGCACCCTTGAGCTGGTGCCAAAAACAAAAATCGGCTGAGTGCCTTAAGCGCTCGCCTTAGTAGTCCGGTGAAGCTGTAAAGACCTTGCCAGGTCAATAGCGTAGTCAGTTCGAGAAAAAAAAAAAAAAAAATTCTCCTTATGACTAAAACTATGCTTTATGGCTGACGTTCTTATTTATAGGTGAATTTTACTTCATTTGGAAGTAATGTATAATGTTTTGATTATATACACAATTAGATTCCTTGCCCAATTTATCGAAACTGTGCCGTTTCAGAGACTATATGAATTCCTCGATGCAAACCACTGTCAGTAGGCTTGGTGATTTATAGAGTATAGACGTGTTTTTGCTCCAGTAATTATGAATAATCGCATTTAATGCGGGAAAACTTTTCAATAAACACAAAAAAAAAACAATAAAAACAAGAAAATTACATTACCTTAGTATTTATTGTCATCCCCATACGTATAACTTGCATAAATTTATTTGAATAATATCATTATTTCATTTAAACTTAATACGCTCTTTTTTAATGTTGCCGTTATGATTGCGTTAGATTTGCCAATGATCATTGCTTAGTATTAGTATGTACTAATGATTATTATGAGAAACATTCTATTGAACTATGTACAAATATATAAGCTGATATTACATGTATAAGAGTCAGATTAAAGTTTTATGTTGAACCCGGAAAGTGGTCGAAGGAACTCATTTAAATCTTAACGTAAAATCATCAAAATTATCTTCATTAAATTGGTCTCAACGAGTACTTAGTTGACAGTAACTAATCAGAATCTTATGATAATTGTATAAATGAGCCTCACGTTAAACAGTTCATGGGAAAATTATAAAGAAATTCAAAAGTAAAAACATTTCCTATCCATTGATCAAGATCATATGATATGATCATATGGTAAGAACAACAGCATGAGTCACCCTTTTTTTGTATATACACTTGTTTTTATATATAGCATCTCAAAAATAAATTATCCACTGCAGTTGTATAACGCGTTCATAATTAGAGTCATAATGTGTACTGCCACCTGAGACACAGGATTACCTAGTTTGGGTGGCAGCGGTCATATGTAGAATTCATCAATTTTTAATGTAGTCTTTCATAGTTTGCGGTCCATAGTTCTAGTTTGATAAATTGTATAATAATATTTTTATAAGTTTATGATTTATAGTCAACCTCTTCACTATTGCTGTTTTAGCATATTGTATATTATCAGTAATAAGTTATAATTACTTGTAAAACAATATAACAGCACCGCATGGTATTGTACCACATACAAATAAATAAATAAATAAATTAGTAAATAAATAAATTATTGACGAGGGGAAATCCTTTATGGATACCTACTCTCCCGAGGGAGAGAGTGGGTTATGTCCGACTCCCACGGACTATAACCCCCCGATGTACCTCTACTGCCATGATAGGGCGACACGGGCTCGAGCTAGCTAGCGACCATGTCGCTCCGGGCAGCCGGCCCAGCTTAATCCTGGGCCTCCCGCGCTAGCATGAGTCACCCTAACTTGTAGTGGAAATATTTTTAAAAAATTGTTGAGAAGTTGTTCTGGAAACAACACTGTACTGTATACAATAATGTACTGGAAAAAAGGTGTGATAATATTTAGGGTTCTTAATAAATAGGTAAGTAGACATTATAATGAATTAGCTTTTACTTACGGCTTCGCTCACCTTCATATGGATTTGATCTATAGCTCGGAAGTAGAACATGTTTTTCTGGATGAAAAGTATATCCGTTTCTGTACTCCTGATTGATGTATTCAAAATTTCATGGTGATTGATTGAGCAGTTAAAACGTGAAGCAATAAGAAAAAACCATACAAAGACATTTTTAATATTAGTAACAGTATAATGGTATATCGATATAAATAAACTTAAATTAGTTGACATAAAGATACATTATTATCGAAAGAAAATACCTAAATTACTTTGCTAGTTTTATAAATATACAATCTAATGAACACAAGCTATACAGTTTCACGTTACAACCATTATATAAATTTAATAAAAATTTGTAACGAAATTATTTCCCCTGTCGTCCCTGAAATTATTGATAACTTTCTTCTCAATTTTATGAATATCATAGTTTGCGGTCCATAGTTCTAGTTTGATAAATTGTATAATAATATTTTTATAAGTTTATGATTTATAGTCAACCTCTTCACTATTGCTGTTTTAGCATATTGTATATTATCAGTAATAAGTTATAATTACTTGTAAAACAATATAACAGCACCGCATGGTATTGTACCACATACAAATAAATAAATAAATAAATTAGTAAATAAATAAATTATTGACGAGGGGAAATCCTTTATGGATACCTACTCTCCCGAGGGAGAGAGTGGGTTATGTCCGACTCCCACGGACTATAACCCCCCGATGTACCTCTACTGCCATGATAGGGCGACACGGGCTCGAGCTAGCTAGCGACCGCTTCCTTATGAAATCAGGATGTCATCTAACCGTTTCAGTTTTAAAGTCAGGGTACGTCGGCTTTACTAGTCTCATTTAGCAGGATTATTTGGTTAATGCTGTATTTAGTTGATGTTGACTTATTATACTTATATCTATTGTATTGATATTTATGTATGATGTTGTTATATGTATGTATTTTATATGTGTAGTATATATGTAGTATATCGGTGTTGTTATTTTATTTATATATTGTTATATTAAACAGGATAAACATAATTTTATAAAAATCTCAGCTTTTACACCTACCAACACTTATTTCTGCATCACCTAATGGTTGACTGGTAGAGAATGTCTTCGGCATTAAGTCCGCCATTGCGTAAATACACATAATGTGTAAATAAATAAATAAAAAACCCTTTCTCTCTTGAAGGCAAATAATTTTATTGAGAACTTTGTTTTATAATATGTAGTGATTATCTAACAAACTAAGCGATAGTACCCTGCGTCTAGTCGTTGGTCTATTTTAAAGGTATCCGACCAAAGTGGACAGTCAAAAAGAATGCCAGATGCTTATGATTGACTGATACCTCGAACCAATAGTGTTTCAGAACGGGTAAAAGGTACCCAGTCATTACTACGGGTTAGCAGCTGTCAATAGTACGGACGCAGGTCAAGAGTAATCACCCTAACAACGGAAACCTAACGAAAAATTAATGGCAAGTATTGAAACTTCTATGAACATCTACAAAGTTTAGAAGAACATATACAATTTTATATTATTCAAAATATTAATTAAAATGTCAATTTTGTATTACTCATAAAACGAATAAAGTATTGAATGAAGTATCAGCATAGAAAGGTTTTCATAATCAGAGATAAGAATAATAAGTCTTGCAAATAAATGATAAGTGTACATTATTTTGTTACCTGCCGGATAACAGATGCATATCTAGATATTTGCGTATATATTTAAAAAATCAGTAATTATGTATGTACCTTGAATTATTATTCAAAATTTTATAATTAATTTCTAATATAAAGAACAATAAGCACCAATACAAAGATAAAAAAATATATATGTATTCGAAATACAATCAAAATTGACATGAACGGTCTTTATAAACTTTTGTACATGGAAAGCTTATAAATAATTCCTCGATTGATATGGTTCTAGAATACTTTTAAATACTTGTTAGAAATTATAAATTAAACATTTTTTTATCTCGAACAATATTGAAAGATTTATATTAATAAGAAATTGATAACTTATAAAAAAATGAATAATCTTTATAAAATACTGGCGCCCTTACTGCCCGAACGAAACGCAACAATGCAAGCACTGTTACTTCACGTCGGTGTTCTGTGAGAGGGTGGTACGTCATCGGGCGAGCCGACCCAGTCACGTTGAAACTAGTAATAAATACAGTGTGGCTCTACCTCCTACAGACTAAAGAGGATACATTTAATATTGAGGATATCTAAAGAAACGACAATGATGTAAAATACAAATTAAACAAGTCGTGCTAGATAGAGTCTGGTTAATGACATTTTGAAGATACAAAATACATCAATTTCATCGTTCTTTGACCTAAATCTCCTTGGCAGAATGAAAGTTTCAGTGCTACGGCGCCTGGTAGTATTAGGACCTAGTTGATTTACTACGAACTGTATTTAAATTCATCTTATTCCTTGTACGTATATCGTAGTCCGATGAAAATGAAAAGGCCTGTCATTAAAAAAAGAAGTATCTACATATGTTTTTAGTTTTACTTCTTAGACGCTTAGTTCTTATCAAAAAGAATCAGCCACATCTTCAGTTAATATCAAGTAATTTTTGAAGTGAAACTTCTTTAGAATCGTTGTGATTTCAAAACTCGATGCAACGGAAAAATGACAGGTAAGAGACACAAATACAAAAATTAGTAAGCAAGAGCGAGTGAGCAAATGTCGGTGTGTATGTATATTGCACGCTGTTTAATACTTGCTTATATTTGAGCATTTAACGTGTGTTAGTATATGTGAAAAGTACGTGAGCTAATACTACTGTACACTGCTGCTGTATTACCGCTTTTTAGTAAGACGTCAGCGTGGTGTGTTATTTATTATTTAACAGTGTTTGTAAGTATTTTTATATCTTGTTGTTCTAAATAATAAATTCATTTTTAAACAAATAAACTTTGTAATTATCCTACCCTTGTTATATATACTCATCTCATTCTTTTGTCGATTTACTGAAGTTTCACTTCTATTGTGCGTGAATCGCACACACACCTTTTTTTTAATTTTTACGATTCTTATAAGCATTACTAAAGATAAAAAAAAATTATAAGTATATTTTTGATTTCAAATCTTTTTATATTTTTACTTTTATAAATAACATATTTTTAACATAACGCAGACGAAGTCACGGATATCAGCTACTTTGTTTATATTTTATTGTTAAGAAAGTTGTAAAAATAATTTTAAATTATAATTAAGAAAGTAGTTGAAATAAAAAATATAACAGACAAACTGGCAACTCTGTGTGAATGTAAATTCATTTTCCAGGCTTCCGAATTCCTTACATATACGTATGTCAGTCATCTTTTTGTGTCTGACATTGTTACTGAGCACCTTGTTATATTACAGCCTTCATAAAGTCTAATTTTAAACTATGAATTTCGCTTCGTTTTTACCATTATTTATTGTAGCGTTTGTTTATTTACATAATGACAGCGACCGCCGGCTATTACACAAAAATAAAATTAAGGTTTCTCTTTGGAACGTCCAAACTTTTTACACAAATAGATATAAAAGTATATGCGTTAATAATAGCATAAAAATAACAAGTTTTATAATCTTTAACTGTGTAGATGTTTGTTCCGTCCAATTTTTGAACGAATATGACATAATCGAACTGTAGAGGTAATAGAATCAAACTTTGGTTATGAGATTGGTTAAACTATTTTTTTCCCAGTTAGAGAAGAAAAATATTTACTGTAATACATTGTATTGAAATACTAATTATTATGACTTAGTCCAGAGCTGAAATTTCAAGTAGTGTCGGTATTATAGCGACTTACGGAGGTTTGATTTATCGAGCTTCATCTATAGCATAGATACAATTGACTTATGTGTTACACTAATCACGTATAGGGTCGATACAGTCAGGATTGGCAATAAATACTTCGTAGGTTCTTGTCTCTATTTATTTGGCCAGAGCTTCGCCTTACAATACTTGGTATATAAGAAGTGCGTCCAGATCAGCGACATCTTGCCCTTTATATGCCGAACTCCCACCAATGTAGTATCACACCGGAATGAATAATGAACAGCCGATAACTTCCACCAATAGCGTTCGAGGTCATTAGTAACACCCCGATAAAGTCAATAGCGCGGTATCGCAGGTCAATAGTGGTTCCCCGGGTGGCGTTGTAGTCTCGCCTCTCGGGTGTGTCACGGTACCAGACGTAGACGTTAACATATGATAACATACGCTTATAGCTTGTAATCTAATCCAAACGAATATTATCAAAGTGAAAGTGGGTTTGTTTCAACCCTTAAACATTCTATCGATACATTTTAAGGAGTACAGAAAGCGACATGAGGTACTTTCCATCCAGAAAAAATATACTTTTTTCGAGGGATGGGTCAAATCTAACTAATAATTACCGCGAGCATAGTCGTTCCCAAAACAGTTTTAAATAAGGTTGTCACATATTCCAATATCTTCGAAGGTAAGCGATCAAAACTGTAGTTAACCGACAATTCATCAGGCGGGTAAACTTTGTAACGTCTGTATATCATTACATTTTTAGAATCTACAGCTACGTTTTCATTTCTTATATTCACTACAGTTACAAATTTTATAAACAATTTTCATTTCAGTACTGAATATTTTTTATCTTTTATTTACTTACATAATTTAATAAGCGGCACGATGTTCATTTGCTCGACTTTCAGTAGTCGCAGCCATATGTATACTTTATAGGTGGTAGAGCCACGCTGAAGCTATTACTGGTTTCAGCATGAATGGGTCGCCCGGGGTAGTACCACCCGAGTCACAGAAAACCGACCTGAAGTAACATTGTTTGCATTGTTGCGTTACGTTCGGTCAGTGAGAGCGCCGGAGGACCACCTACCTTATTTTGTTTAAACTTGTATGCAATAGAAAGAGATACAGGGAAAGGAAGTCGTTTCGAGGAAGAGAGGAGCGTATAACGCTTTTATCTTACGTGACGATTTTTATCAGTTAACCTTTTTCGCAAACCGCGTTACTAGCACGTGCTTAATTGTAAGTTATGCCTATGTTAGTTAACTATTGTCAAAATTGCTCTATAAAAGGAAAAGGCCAATAAACTTTATAAATCGCTTTAAAATGTAGAAAACAAATTCCCATTCAAGATGTAGTCGACTATAAAAGTGTAACGTACAGTAATTCGACACTGTATCAATCACGTTGCAGTAGTAAAACCCGACGTAAAACTTACTAGATACTCCAGTTAACCTGCCCGTATACTCGTTCGTTTTTGAATTTGCTTTCGTATCACGTACGGAGACACTTGCAGCCCTGTTCGACCAATCACCGACTGTGTTTGAGACGGGAATACGTTAAACCTACTCGGCATTAAACTTTTAACGTTACATTTCAGTGTAATTTTTATTCTTTATTTACATAAAACACGCGTGGTGTTAAGAATGTAAGCGATAAACTATAGAAAACTGCCCGCGCCCGTATGAGAATACAATGAAGCATCAGTGAGTATATATCGTGAAGTTCTAGAAAGAAATTGATCTTTTTAAATTGTTGTAACATATCATGGTTAGAAGGTAAGTGAAGAAAACATATGTCATTAATTAGAAATACTAAACAACGAAAACTCCATTCAGCCACATACTTGTATTTAAATTTTCAGTGGTGGGCCATAACAATCTACGGACGTGTACTCGGTGGCTAAACAAAATATTACATATCTGATAAAATATAAAAGGATAATATTTAAAAAATCAAATTAAATATATAACAATGTAATATCAATCAATATCTCCCTATAATTTCAACGTAGGAAATACCAATCTGTATAATAGTTAGATAACTGAAAAATAACTGTATAAGGTAGTATCTATATATTGAAAGGGTGACTATAAGATAATTGGGACTACGGCCAAGAGAGAGTCTATATTAATAGTGCATTACACAGTTGTGCTATTTTACAATTATTGTTACTATAAACGGTTATCAGTTATTCTTCTATTGGACTATTTGTTGTCTTATATCGGATTACAATTTGTGATAATGATATTCGATTTAGTATGGTGTATTTGAGTACGAATAATGTGTAGTGTTTCTTATTCACATGTGTTCTTGTATGAGCATCTTTTATTGGCATGTTGCGATAACACCGATCGACTATTATCATTATTAATATAATAATAGCGGCTAACCAATAGCAGAATAATGATGTTATTTATAATCTATACTAATATTCATCATCAGTCTGTAAGAGACCCACTGCAGGGCCATAAGCCTCTTCACGAAGGAAGGTATGGGCGTAATCACCACGCCAGCCCACGACGTATTGGCGATTTCAAACACTGAGAAATCCACAGTTCTATATTTTTCCCACATACAGTAGTACTTACTACAAGAACATTTCTCAGGGTCAGGTTTCCTCACGATGTTTTCCTTCACCGTCAGATACTAATATTATAAAGAGGTAATGTTTGTGAGTTTGTGAAGTTGTAGGGGTAATTAATATCTGGATCTACTAAACCATTTTTTTAAATTCTTTTATCAATAGAAAACTACGTTATTTGTTAGTGTCATAAGCTATATATTAACCCGAAAAATGAAAAGACTTTTATTGGTAGTCGGATTATCGAAGTAAGTCGGAGAAAAAACGGTCGAACAAACACGTTTCTTACGAACGTTGCCTTAACGATGAGAGATATATGAAACTTGTAGAGCTTAATAATGCCTACAAAAAAGTCACAAACAGCATTTGTCTAACTTTTATATTTAATTCACAAAAATAGTTTATTATAATTTGCTTAAGCATAATAAATACATTATATTGTTAATTGCTCTAACTGTAGGCCAAAGTAAAGAAAGATAATATGTAAATATTACCGCTACACGTTAGATATTTAATATTAGCCCAATTATAATACGTTATTTCTAAATCTACATTACAATGCGAATTACAACGCAATAAAGTTTCAGTGGAGAAAATGAATTCTATGGAGCATCCACTAATGAAAAATAATATTAACATTATAAACATAAAAAAACGAAATTTATATAAATATTCCGTTATATATTTGGTATAACTATGCCGTACCAACATGAACAAACAAACAAAACACTTGTAAATGATTTATCGAATGCTCCATTGTGCTGTGTAGATCCCCTCGCTTTGGTTAAATATCAATGACAGTAAGAAAGATTTATTATGTTCCGCAAGAAATACTAAGGAACAAGTTCCAGTGCAGTCGGGAAACCGATCACTTTGGATAAACTTTCTAGTTGCTGTTTGAAAGCTGTATAATCTGAGTTTGTGCGAATTAAAACGTTCATTTAATATATTTTACCAGAATATTATTATTTTATTATCTCTCCCATACACTTCGTGTTTTATGATAGATGGATATTTAAAAGAAATAGCTATGATAAGACCAGTCATGCTGTATGCAGTGCTGGGCTACGAAAGAGACGGATGAGAGAAAATTACATGTGGCAGAGATGCGAATGTTAAGGTGGATGTGTGGTGTGACTAGAATGGATAAAATTAAAAATTATATCAGAGGAAGTTTGAAAATAGCACCAGTGAGAGATAAGTTAAGGAGTAATAGGTTAGCATGGTATGGGCATGTCATGAGGAGTGATGAAAACCATGTAACTAGAAAAGTGTAGAGTATGATTGTGGACGGATATACGAGTAGAGGAAGACCGAAAAAGGTATGGATGGAATGCGTGAAAAATGATATGTGCGTAAAATGTGTGAATACTGAAATGACATTTGACAGGAGAGAGTGGAAAAAGAAAACATGTTGTGCCGACCCTCCTTACTTGGGATAAGGGTAATGATGATGATGATGAATATTTAAAAGAAATAGTTTTAATTAAATATTGCTGATTAGCTAACACTCGTGACTTTGTCTCCGTTGTTTATTATCTTTGATATATAATTATTATGTACAGAGGAAAACACATAAAAGAGACTGAACAAAGATATACTTTGATAAAAACATTCTTTGCAAAAAATTTTACTCAGTTACTTCCTTTCTCTTGCGCATGCACACCACACCGCTTACTGCAAAAGCAAGAAAACAGACATAACTGAACGAGTAATGCTTAAAACATTAGAGATACTTTAAACTTTCATAAGTTTATATTACAATAAAATATCTTAATATTTTTTTAACAAGGACCAAATAAAGCTAAAAAATATATGATCGAAATCTAAGTAGTATTTGAATTTGTGTGCAAAATGGCAGTCTTGTATTATTTTATTTATATACATCAGCAGATATTAACTGGTTGATCGATCCTGTAACGCATTTTTGCGTTGAAATTAATAGAAACGATGTGACGAGCGGTTTAGCCAATAAGCTGTTGCATTCAGCGGATGCATATCCAGTAACGAAATGGATTATTAGGGATATGTACTCGATTGTGTCACGATTAATATGCTCGTAATCGTAGCGACTGTCTTTTATTTTGCCACATATCGGAATTTATAGTTATAGAATATCTAGCGAGTGAGACGTTTGTAGGCCGCCATAATAAGGGGCGACCAGCGATGGATTTTTCGATGTATCAGAAGTCGCCGTTCTTACTTATCATCAGGTATTATCGTCACTTCATCATTGTGTAAAAAAAAAGTTATTTTATTAAAACTTTACCTGATTATAGTGACCATATATGTTTATTGCGATAGACTGTTAATACAGAGTCCTTAAACTTCATGGTTATTCGTACTATGTGTAAGCAAGAAAAAATACCCCACAGTTGTATTATGTATGCTATTGTTCCTTTTTTAATACTTTATAGATTTTAGCATTCGAAAAGAATCTCATCTGATGTTAAAGGAGGTCTAAGAGGGAAAACACGATAAACCTAAAAGGATACTGGTTTTCATGTGCAGCTATGTAACTACCGAAGCACAATAACAAGTGCTTGTTGAAAGAGCTTCAACTTGAGGATGGTAGCTAGCCAGGTACACTTAGAAAAAGCACTACCAACATGGTATAGTATCAACACGATATTTTCCTTCACCGGAAGGTTCGAACCAGTCAGAAGGATTTGGGGGTGTAAGGGGTGTCGAATAACATCATAAGACTTGTGACACCCAAGCCAATCTCCCCTGCACGTAGTGCATTCTGCTGAATAACGAACGAGGCAATGGCGAAGGGGGTGGTAGGGTTTTACAGCCTGACTGGGTCGCAAACACCATGTATACGGTGAAAAAGCCTGTCATAGCGATTCACTTCTACGGGTCGCGTTTCGGGATCAGTCTGTACATATTCAGCTATTCGCAGGCCGGCATGACAGCGGCGACCGGCGATGGATAGTGCATCACTCAGTGGTCGCCATTGTTTTTAGACTGTACTGTGCTTACCTTCAAGCATAGTGCAGTCACTTTGCCGTGCTACAATAATAATTAAAAAAAAACTTACGTCGAAATTCCTTAATTGAAAACTTAAACCCAATACAAAATTCGATCCTGTATCTTTCAGAATATACTCACAAAGTACCGTTACTGATTCATAATCGCTTTTCTTTACTATTTTTAATTTAGTTTTCATTGCTGGCTTCGACGATACTGAAGTAAAATGAATATCGCCTCAACCCATTCGAAAACATTTGACCTATGAAAGAATACAATAGGTACAATAATGGAATAGGTATTTTCCAACGGATCTCCTTTTACGATAATTGCTTAAAGCCTTTTAGTTGTTTCGAGTCTGAAAGAAAGTCAGCGATTTTCGTTTCGTATGCTATTTCTTCGTTTAAAATCTTGGTTTCATGTAGAATTTACCGGAAGGTTAGTTATATAGATCAGATAGTCAAGAAATTTTAACTTTTAAAATACAAGGAATCTTAGTTACAAAACAACTTTGAACTATTGATTGATTGATATTATTAGAAAAGATATATCTTTTAATATTTTGATTGAAGAGAAAGATTGATATATTTGTATTAAGTAGTACAAATATCTATTGAAACTACATCTTTTGTGATTTATTATTTATACAATATATGGATATTTCGATTTCGATTCATGTTCAGTTCAAGCACACGTTGACGGTGTTATTACAAAAAAAGTTAAATACTTGCTTTAAAAAGGTTTCGAATTAAATGCACCGCGCTCGCCCGAGACAAGTTCGCGTTATCCTTTTTCGCAAGTCTAACCTTTTTTTTTTTTT
>MU159917.1:99667-112796 GCA_015888305.1 Antheraea pernyi | reverse complement strand
CACGCCTAACGTCGTGCCCGCGGACCCGCGACAGAGGCCGCCCGCCGGGCCGTCAACACTGACAGAAGCGTACGAGAGTGATATTCTCACTCTCGCCCAGCTGATTACAGCTGGGGCTCTGTCGGTGGGGATGACTCGGTGGATGGCGCTGTATTTGCGCGTCCAAGAGGCAACGGCGGAAGGAAAGAAGATCGCCGCCGAGGACGCGAAGGCGCTCGAGAGCGCCACTCGCGGCTTGCTCGCGCCCCCGATGATCCCGGACGATCAGATTAGCCCACTCGGTCGCGCGCTTCGTCGGAAGCGCTGCGAGCTCGAGGCGGAGGCTCCCGCGATACCCGCCGCGACGATGTCAACATCGTCGCAGCCACCGACTCCTCCGGGCATCACCACGACGCCCCATCCTAAGAAGATGCGAACACACGAAGATCCCGCGCGACACGATACGCCGCGCGCGCCCAGTATCGACCCAGCTATTATACCAGTATTGCCCAGCTGTGCAGACGCTCGCACCCGCGTCAGCACCGGCTACGCCGCGAGGGGCTGCCCGCGCGCAGCCCACGTACGCATCTGTTGTGACGTCACCGTCATAACAAAACATTGAATAACCAGTGGCGCCATCTACAACACCACTGCATGAGAAGATCGCCGAAGTAGCATCGAGCTATACCGTAATGAAGACACCTTCGGACCCCGCCGCGACGATCGATCCGGCGCCTCGGCAGCGCTATCCGCCGATCGTTGTCGATCGCCTTCCCAACTGGATTGCGCATTTCCGACGATTGGCGGACATGCTGGGGCGCGAGCCGAACGCACGACCGTATGGAAACGGCGTGCGCTTCATTCCGAAGGATTCACAAGAAAACGAAATTATACGCGAATACCTAGCTTCGATAGAAGAGCAAGGGGTGAGCTGGTTCGCCTACACACCCCCTTCAGAGCGGTTTTTGAAGGTCGCAATACGCGGCCTACCCTTGAATACCCACCCCGAGGACATTGTCGCGGCCCTGAGAGACTTGGGATTCAACCCGGCATATGTCCGAGCGATTGAAGCGCGCCGTGGGAGATTCGGGTGCATCCACCACTGCGCACTCAATAGAACGCCTAGCCTATTTCCGGCCATTTACGACGTCACTAAAATCCTCCTGATGGACGTCAGGATAGAAGGTTGGCTTGGCAAGCGAGGCCTGGCACAGTGCCATCGGTGCCAATTATTCAGGCACTCGTCGCACCACTGCCACCGCAAGATTGCCTGTGTTAGGTGCGGCGGGGAGCACCCGGCGCACCTCTGCGAACGCCCACGCGACGAACCAGCCACCTGTGCGAACTGTAAAGGCGCACACCCAGCCAATGATGCTCTGCGTTGCCCCGTGTACCGCAGGGAAATGCGCAACTGACGTGCGGGGACCGTCGCCCGGTGTGGTGATACCGAGAGCGCGACGAAACCGCCACAGGCGCGCAGCAAGAGAACCACACACACTCGAAGCGGAAGAGAGGCGTCCCAGCCGCCTACCTCGCCTGGATCGAGTCCTAGATTCCTGGGTGTCTTAAATGACATCCTATCAAGAAGTGCAGGAAATCCAGAAGCTGAACACCTATGCCGGACTCTAATGAAGGACTACCAGCAACCGTGATGGCCATTATAGACCGGCCGACACCCCGGCTCAACCCGTGAGGAAGCCCGACCGAAAAATCACCGCGCGCACGACATCCTAAACGCACTCATGAATGAGTGTATGATCAAGACAGGCCTGTTGACACAGGTCTCGCCGAATGGCCACCGATAAAAGGGTAATCACCCTGGTACGGATTCCCCGCACGCTGCTTCGCAGCGTGCTAGACGAAAATACCTCGATAGCAAGCTACTTATTAACGTGGACTTAATAAAAGAAATTTTGCGATTTCTTAGAATTTAATTGAGTTTAACAATTTAATGTGTGCGCGCGATTCGTATGTCTTCTTGGAGGATGTTTGTGCGGGTGTCACTTCAGCTCGCTTGTCATAAGACGTTTCGTTCCGAAACAAAATGCGAATGAGTGCTTGTTTAACTGTTTGTTCACGCCGTACCTTCTCAACTAATCACCAATAAATTTGGCACAAGCGTTGTCAGGGGTACAGATATATACATAGGGTTCTATTATTTAGAAGGAAGGACAGTGTTTTTAGGAATATGTCAAGTCTTTGACGAGAGTGAAACCGGGGGAAAAACTAGTAAACATTATAAAAAAGTTCCTTTTCATGCCTGTCTATGTAATCCATTACTTTTTCTAAACAACGCAACAGATTTTGATAGAGTTTTTATTGTAATTAAGAGATTTTTTCCGGAATATATATATACATATAAATCTATAACGTATATAATACTTGCTGAATAGTATTCATAATGGGTTTGAAAAGAAAAAAAAAACAGTCTAATCAAAAGACGCCGGATTTAAAAGTGGTCGATTTAACATGGAATGACCCATACATTATTGAAAGTGCCCAAAATCCTATTTCGTCCCTCACGCAATCCAGTAATTCACAGCGGGTGTTTAACAAGGCGTAAGCACGCGGAAAAGTAACACTTTGTCAAGGCAAAGGGCATAATGGTAGTGACCCTAGTCATATAAGTGCTATCATGTACGTATTTGTTAAGTTTAATATTAGTTATAAAGGCTATGACATGAAAACACGCGAGAATGAGAAAAAAAAACATAAGAAACACGTTCTTTTTCAATATTCTTGAGCCATAATAATGCATCGTAATCATTATGTTCGGCACATTATGCGCAATACCACATATTCATCCATCAGATTACATCTTAATGGGCATATTAGTAAATCAGAAATTGAGGTCAATGAATTCTATTTTAGAAAACAAAGTCCTGTGACTTCGACCGTGTTAACTTCACAACGCGAATTAAAATATAGCTCGGCGCCATTTTCTAACTTGTTATAGTAAAACTGGCTTATGACCGTGGTTTCGTCCCGTTTAATTTAATATCCACACTCTATCACTAATAACTAAGCCATCACCACTTCAAATCGTTATAATTTATAAATACATTGTGTAAATAGGCTAAAATATAAAATACAAATGTAAAATAAGTTTGAAAAATCCTATTAGTTGAGATCTGTCTCGGTGCTTACTCCATAAACCTTGATGTCAACATTAAAAAAGATCTAAACGCAGGAAAATTATTTATAAAACATAAATGTCGCAGTAATCTACAAAGCTATCGAGATAAAACGACATACAGCTTTTATACTGTACGAAAAACCATCGGTAAACGAACCATAAAGTTATAAAAAAAAAGGTTTATATAATTTGTATATGGTTCGCAAATTACTTGTACAAGCAAACAGTCTTTGGGTTTCCCCAACTCAAAAATAATAATAATATTTACATGCACCATAAAAAAGTCGCTCTAAAGATGTTTCATTTTTGTAGTGAACACTTCTTGTGGCGTGTCGAGCGGTATTTGTAGAGAAAAACATACGGTTTGACGTCAGCGATATGATCGTAAACGTGACCGACCATATTACGCTTATGTGCAACCCATGTATATAATTATTGTTGAGAGTTCCGATAGATGTGAAAACCAGAGTAATGATAATAATTTCAATATGTAAACTATGAAATTTAAATAATTTACACTATAATTAATCTAAAAATTCAGAAGAGAACACTGTTATTCTATAGTTTTGAATTTTTACTTCTATCGACAGTCTTTATAGCTGCCTTGCCTTTTTTGTCTGTGACAATAACACGTACTGAAAAGTTATAGCTTCTGGAAAGTACTATTTAGACGACACCATTTCTTCAATAGTTTTATGGAGTAATACAAGTAAGTAAAGATTTGTTGTATAAAATTTTTTAATTGTTTTCAAAAATATGCAACACTATAACAGAAAATATTCGTACTAGCTTGCTTCTCTTGATGGTAAGTAAAATACTTTGATTTTCATAGACCAAGTCAAAAACCTCCAACTGGTGCAGTCGAGGATGGTTTTATATCTAATTTAACTATCTATGTCGAAGAAATTCGAAATTATATGCCTAATATCACTCTAATCCGTGCGCCAATAAGCTTATAAAGTACTACAATTTTTTTGTTCTATTATTAGTATGTAAATGTAAGCAAATTATGTTTTATTAATGCTGGTTTTATATGAAAAATAGCTGACCCATGTCCACATCGTTGGTAGAAGATTGTAAAAAAAAAATTTTTGTTATTTAAATATAAAAGTTAGATATATTTTCTCTGGAACTCAGTTATATGTCTTTCATCGTTAAAGCAGCGCTCGTAAGAAACTTTTTCGTTCGACCAGTTTTTCTCAGACTTTGCAAATCCGACTTCCACAAAAAAAGTCTTTTAATTTTTCGGGTTAATATATACCAATGACACTTACAAATAATGTGCCTTTCTATTAGCAAAATAATTTTCAAAATCAACGTCACCGTCATAAACTCACAAACTTTACCTATTTATAATATTTTTTTTCGAATTTACTACGCTATTGACCTAGCAAGGTCTTAACAGCTTCACCGGACTGCAAAAGCGAGCGCTTAAGGCACTCAGCCGATTTTAGTTAGAGAACTAGCTCAAGGGTGCGCGGCTCACCTCGGCTTGAGCTGTTGCCTGATACATGCAATTCGCGACCTATCAGACCTAAACTAAGCTAGTTAGCTTAACTATTCATACATATATGAGTTGTTTGTATACAATTTTTTATACAATTTATTTATACATATACGATTTTACAGAGAAATGTTAGAATGGTAATTATAAGTATATTACTATTATTATATTATATTAGCTAGCCAAATTACTAGGAAAAAATATAATTACATGAGCATTAGTGACTGCTGTAATTAATAAACGTGTTACAGCCACTAACACTCACCGCCGGACAACACTAGCTTTTTGTTTGAAAAAGTTAACACATAAATCGTAATATGCAACAATGGAAAATAGTTTATCTAATAATGAAATGCTGCTAAGCAAGCGTGAGTTAATGTCATATTGAGTGATATGCATGTATAGAATTTGAGTGTGGTTTGATAATATTATATTTTAGCAAGAAACAATTGCAAGTAAACTAATTATGTAAATGATAGTAGTTCTTCGGCTTCTTCATGCGTTAGGCCCAAAAGCCAACTAAATTTTTTTTACATTTTATTTTGATAAGTGGATAAATATTGAGAGTTTCGTTGATTTTATTATATAGCATAGGACTTAAATAATGATAATGGCGACCAGCAAGTTCTGTTCTTCGGGGCTCGCTGGGACATACTTGATAATATCTACGCTTTGTGCAAATGAAATTATGATCATAGATCATCTGATCATCCTTGCATGGTTCCTAAGTGTAACACGAAGAATAAATAATTTACGAACAGATAGAACTTTGCAACTTGAATAAAGTTCTTGAGTAGGAAAAAGAATAGGTTTTGAAGTCATAACTTTTAATAATGCTCTCTGTGCTCTTTCAATTTTAATAAGATAAGTTTTACAAGAACCAACCCAGATTGGGATGCAATATATCAAAATAGATTAACCAAGGGCAAAATATGCAGTTCGTAGCGTTGAGAAGTCAAGACTTGAACTTAGGTTTTAAAAACATATATCAATTTTCTTACCTACCTACCTTAGTTGTTGAAACATATATGTGTACCAGGTATGCATACCTCAAGGAATCTTATATATATTTCGTATCGGATAAGTGGATTCTCGGATGGACCTCTTTATATTATTTTATATTATTAGTATAGATATTGGTTTTATAAATGTACTAGCAACCCAGCCAGACGTTGTCCTGCATTGTTAATAAAAAAATCCTAATAGTCAACCGCAGAGCAACCTACCTGGTCCGATTGTGAATTTAAACCATTCTTGAATCTACTTAAACATACACAAAAAAAATCATTAAACTCTGTCCAACCATTTAGGAGGAGTTCAGTCACAAGCGCTTTGAAGGACGTGTGTCTACTCTACTGGACTAATAAATGATCATATGACTTGCTAACATATACAAATAATCCAAATTCATAATTAAAATATATTATGAATAAGGATAATTAGCTTGAAATTTGAATCAAAATAAAAGAAGCAAAGTTTCTGGAACAGATGACACCTGTCATGTTAAATCGTACCTTCTGCAGAGTGCTGTACTATGATGTGGATACATAAACGGCAATTTATGAATTGGCGGTATAAACGTCAGCTGAATCATTTGACATTTTTTTGTGATTCATATCAATTAAAAAACGACCTAAGGAATATATGTTACCTTGAATATCAGATGGCAGGTTGATGTCCTGCAATGGTAGTATAGCATTATTGCTAAACTTACTCGCAGATTCTATTCTCGTATTAGCCTTATAGTATGAGTAGACTCCAACAACTGCTGGATTTTTTTTTCTCGAGCTGACTACGCTATTGACCCGGCAGGGTTTTCACAGCTTCACCGGACTACCACCGGACTACTAAGGTTGGCGCTTAAGGCACACAACCGATTTGGGTTTTAGGTAACATACACAAGGGTGCACGCACACCTCGGCTTGGGCTGTTACCTGGAAAAAGACGCGTCTGTCCTAGCTAACTATTCTAAGCTATTCATACATATATACATTTCTGAACCATACAATCGAAATTGCATGATTCACAAATGAATACGTGTATATCGGATTGAAATAACTGCTGCAGTTGGAGCTGAAACCCTCGGTAAAGGGAAATAAAGCGGTGATCTTGATAGGTTTTTTTCAAGTAAAAAGTTTTTTAGGTGTGTTGAGCAGTATTTTTTTTGCAGGAGAAAAACTTATGGATTGGCTTCAGCGACATGCTAGTAGCCTGACCGACCGTATTATGCTTGCGGCATGCGGTATAGCGCCACGTGTACGTCTAATATTGGTATTTAGTATTAAGATTGTGCAGCTCACCATATGCTTATAAACATATGGCACAAATAAAACTGTATAAAAATGTATATTAATATTGTTCGGAGTGCCAATAGATGCGAAAATCAGGCTAATGATAATAATTTCAATTTACAAATTATGAAATTTAAATTATATGAATATAATTGATTTAAACATTTAAAAGAGAACACAGTTATTCCATTGTTTCGAGTTTTCACTTCCGTTGACAGTTCTTATGACTGGCTCGAGTTTTTTTTAACACCTGCTTGAATCACAGTCAAGTTAAACATATGTAGCAAAGCACCTATAGATATGTATTTCGAGAGGTGCAATTGAGAGCCAGTATTCGTCTAGGTTTTGCGTGTTTACCATCTTATACGACATCGTCATTTAACACCAGGTCAAATTGTGGTCAAACGCTACAACGTATAAGGAATAAAAAGAAATGTCGAAATTGCATGATTCACAAATGAATACGTGTATATCGGATTGAAATAACTGCTGCAGTTGGAGCTGAAACCCTCGGTAAAGGGAAATAAAGCGGTGAATCTTGATAGGTTTTTTTCAAGTAAAAAGTTTTTTAGGTGTGTTGAGCAGTATTTTTTTTGCAGGAGAAAAACTTATGGTTTGGCTTCAGCGACATGCTAGTAGCGTGACCGACCGTATTATGCTTGCGGCCTGCGATATAGCGCCATGTGTACGTCCAATATTGGTATTTAGTATTGAGATTGTGCAGCTCACCATATGCTTATAAAAATATGGTACAAATAAACTGTATAAAAATGTATATAAATATTGTTCCGAGTGCCAATAGATGCGAAAATCAGGCTAATGATAATAATTTCAATTTACAAATTATGAAATTTAAATTATATGAATATGATTGATTTAAACATTTAAAAGAGAACACAGTTATTCCATTGTTTCGAGTTTTCAGTTCCGTTGACAGTCCTTATGACTGCTCGAGTTTTTTTCTAACACCTTCTTGTATGGCTATCACAGTCAAGTTAAACATCTCTCGCAAAGCACCTATAGATATGTGAATAGTATAGTAGAAAGTATTTCGACAGGTACACTTGAGAGCCAGTTTTCATCTAGTTTTTGCGTGTTTACCATCTTATAAGACATCATTTAACACCAGGTCAAATTGTGGTCAAACGCTACAACGTATAAGGAATTAAAAAATGTCAATAAACTTCAAATATATTTCCATTATTAAATATATTTGGCATTCAGTTTAGTGAATACCAAATATGACCGTCCGCTACTTTAATTTACTGACTGTTTGTGCTCAAATAATTGTAAACTATACAAAACGACGGTAAATTAACTGTAGTCGTATAGTTAAAATAGGTGAAAACATCGATTGGGTATTATTTGGTTCGAGCATCGCGGAAATTTGTGTTTTACGTACATTTATTAATTTGAAATCAACCAATAAAGTCACCAGCCGACTATCAGATAGCGAAGGAGAACATCCTAAATGAATTTATGCGTTTTTTTGTAACCATTACGCGTTCAGCGACGTGTATTTCTAGATGTGGAGAACTGGAGGCAAGGTCTTTATGTTTTTATTGTCAAGACAATAAATTATGCAGGCGAAGGCCAGGGTATCAGTTAATTATTATATAGAATGGGTAACATAAATAACTTCTTTAGTAATTGCTAAGTAAAGTAACATATGAACCCAACCCGTATATAATCAACGAGAAAAATGTTCGATGAATTCATTGACTCCAGTCAATACCGAAAGACAAACATTGACCCCACGCGAATCGACCGAGGAGTTGTTTGTATATTACTCATGACAATTACTAAAATGGAGAATCACACGTCGGTATTTGGGAATTTCACGTTTTAATACAAATGTTTAAAGAGGGTGTTATAAATTTTATATTCTCAGAATAGACAAAAGTAAAAATATCTTGAAATATATTTTTTGCTTATTTGAAGATATTAACCTTTGGAGATACCGGTCACTTGCGTCTTTATTTAATCATATTTTCACAAGTAATGCGTAAATACAAAAATAATTCCACAAACTTGAAAATATTATACATCATCTAGAGATTTCAAAAACTGAAGTTGCCACGTATAATTACTATATTAAGTGAAACATAAAAAATAATTTGGTGTAATGATCTGTATAGACTGAAATATATTTTTTAAACATCGATCAAACTGGAAATTGTAACGCAATTTACGTAATTTTTTGTCCTTAAAATAGTTAACAGATATTGCGTTAGAAACGAAACGATGCTTTCGTAGTTCGGTTCTTAACAGATCTCGTAGAAGAGTGGAAAAGAGATATTAAAATGTAAATAGCCAGCTTATCCCATAGTCAATAAGATAGAGAATCGTGTCTATCACATTATGCAGTTAATTCACATGTTTGCGGTTGCGAAGTAAAATATTTACTTAAACCACGGCATGTACACAGTGTCGTCACAAAATAATGACATCAGACTGCTCACTTCATTTCACTATGTATTCGAAACACAATGATACTTAGCTAACTATGAAAACTAAATCTACCTAACATTATTATAGATATTACTTATATAAAAATCATTTATGTGCGTAAAATAAATACTGGAATTCTAAAATATATAACACTAGCAGATGTTGCCCGTTCTAATAATAAAAAACATTGACAGATTATATACGTAATCCTTCCTCATGAACCATTGTATCTACTGGTGAAAACTGCATGAAAATCCGTTCAGTAGTTTTTGAGTTTATCACGAACATACAGAAAGACAGACGTGGCAGAGGCCTTTGTTTTATACTATGGAACGATACCAGGGCGGCTCGACAAGGTTGATTAGCTCGAACGATCCCTTGCCGCCCCCACAAAACGGTCTGTCGGTACACCGTGGGGTTTTAATCCGTGCGACTCGGACATAACCCACCCTCTCTCCCGTATCCATAAGGGATTTCCCCACGTTAAAAAAAAAAGCTCAGATAGGTCGCGATTTGCATGTATCAGGCAACAGCTACAGCCGAGGTGTGCCCCGCACCCTTGAGCTAGTTGTCAAAATAAAATCGGCTGAGTGCCTTAAGCGCTCGCCTTAGTAGTCCGGTGAAGCTGTTAAGACCTTGTTTGGTCAATAGCGTAGTCAGTTCGAAAAAAAAAGTCCGGTGAAACTGTGAAAGTCCATGAAGTGAATAGCGAAGTCAGTTCGAAAAAAGAAAAAATAATTATTACTTTTAAATGCTTTTAACCCTTGTGTTATCATATTTACGTTGGTCTTAATCAGCGGTGACAAATTTCCAAGTACATTAGGTAACGCTAACCATTTCCTTAATGAATCAGTCATACGAATTAAACTGCTTTGTGGCTTAATAAAATTGTGAATCAGCTGGTGACATTTACTTGTGGTCCGTTAGTCATGTTAGACAGGCAAGCATACATTGACCCGATGACGGTAGCGACTATTAGTTTACACACATTAACGCTCCAGATATCAAGTTATGTTTAAGTTTTGAAATATATATTTTTTAAGTATGTGAGTCGTTAGATTTCAAAATGACCTAAATCCAATTTCAATATTCATATATGAATATGTTTAACTTTTCTATGATTTCTAGTTTTTATACACCGAGGGTGAAGTTCAAATTTTGCCATTCAGAAGGTTTTTAGTTACATTTGTATGTTCTCCATTTTTTACATGTGCAAAACTATAAGATTTTGAAAACGATTCTAAAATATTAGGTATGGTTAAAATTGGATTTCTTTTGAAATTTATCGACAATTTTGTAAAAATAATTATTTATATTAGTAATGCTAGTTAAAGTTATTATATAGTAACGATTTAATTGTATCAGATGAGCTTGTTCTACATAAAACCTGTATCAAATATTCTCGCAAGAATCTTATAATATCGTTACCTACTCGATAATGGCAGTAATAATCTCTTAAAGATTGGTTGTAAAACTGAAATAATAGGATTTTATATTATATTATTCGTTACTTACTTCGAAAGTGTTATTAGATTACAAATTTACATATTTGAATTTTATTGTTATTCCTGGTTACTACATATTAACGCGTTCTCTAAAATTACGGACCGGAACGACCTCATACGGGTTTATTACTATGTATGTTATCAAATACACTGTTATTTTATATTGTAAGCATAATATATAATCATGTAATATTTGTAAAAAATACTTGAACGACTGTTAATTTTATTGCATTAAACTAAAAGGAAATAGGGGTAAAAATAAGAATAATCATTTTGTAAGGGGTGTCGAATAACATCTAAGCTTGAGACATCCAAGCCAACATCACCTGTAACGCTAACCATTTCCTTAATGAATCAGTCATACGAATTAAACTGCTTTGTGGCTTAATAAAATTGTGAATCAGCTGGTGACATTTACTTGTGGTCCGTTAGTCATGTTAGACAGGCAAGCATACATTGACCCGATGACGGTAGCGACTATTAGTTTACACACATTAACGCTCCAGATATCAAGTTATGTTTAAGTTTTGAAATATATATTTTTTAAGTATGTGAGTCGTTAGATTTCAAAATGACCTAAATCCAATTTCAATATTCATATATGAATATGTTTAACTTTTGTATGATTTCTAGTTTTTATACACCGAGGGTGAAGTTCAAATTTTGTCGTTCAGAAGGTTTTTAGTTATTTTTTTATGTTCTCCATATTTTACATGTACAAAATTAGAAGATTTTGAAAACGAATCTAAAATATTAGGTATGGTTAAAATTGGATTTAGGATCTTTTGAAATGTATCGACACTTTTCTAAAAATAATTATATATATTAGTAATGCTAGTTAAAGTTATTATATAGTAACGATTTAATTGTATCAGATGAGCTTGTTCTACATAAAACCTGTATCAAATATTCTCTTTCTTCTGTAGTATGGGGACGTCAATTTCCATTGTCTAGTGTGAATATAATAAACATGTTTCTCTAGATATAGACTACAATACTTTATATGCAAAAAACAAACACACTTAAGTGTATCAAGCGTTCAAGCAAGTAGTACTCGAAGGAAAGGCTACGCCCGCTTATTTAATATAATGAATTCGTCTTTTGTTTTGTTTTAGTTCGTAACACGCGCTCAAATTCAGTCGTCAGGTATTAATGATGAAGTGACCACTTAACATCACGTATATTATATGCTTATTTGCTAATTCATACCGTTATTAAACAAAAGAAACTTGTAAAAAACGTGTAAAACTTCTTTTGGGATGGTGTGAATTCGATTTTATAAAACGAAAATATGTACCGAAAAAACATATATATAGGTATGTAAAAAAATAAGATAAGAAGTATATACAATAAGAAGGAGAGAGAGAGAAAAACGTTGAAATCTATAGTACATTATTTTCTATTGGATCGTAGTAACTATCTTGCACTTTTAAATATTATTGTGTTGTGTATTATTAACAATGTTAATATATTAAAAAATTATAAAATAATGTCGAAAACTAATATTTACTACTTCCATAGTATATTCATCTCATTCTCTTAAGAATTAATGAGAACAATATGCTTCACTTCAAAAGTATGTGAAAGCACGCAATTTTTCTTTTTAAAATTTTCGTGAACACTATAAAAGGTCGATTTTGAGAATGCTCAAATACGTCAAAGGTATAATACGACAGCGGGCCCAGTGAACGTGAAGGAGACAGTGTTGTCAGTAAAGACAGTAAAAATCATGTTTCAGGTAATATGAAAAAACGCTGCTCTGATGTGGAACGTGACCCCAGCGCCTTGAATTTATGTTCCCTATAGTGGGGTGAGGCAATTTTGTTAGTAATAAAAAATAAAACGTAATCTTATGGAATCCAGTATCCGCAACAATTTTTTTCTTATTGGACGATGCCTTCGAAAGCATTTCGAAAAGTTCCAGTTCATTTCGATAAAAAGAGTTCAACGAACTAAGCGTTCATGTGTAAAACCTTCATATTATAAACAAAACTTTTTATCTTTTATATTATTGTTATATCATATCAGGAGTTTTTGGCGGGATCTCGGAATGTCATGTAGTGGATTTTATATTTTATTCATAATCTTGTTTGGCTCTATATTTTGTAATATTGGTGGTGTTTTAAGTAATATAGTTTGATTATTGTGGAGATGTGAAGTGGATGGGATATAATACCACGGAGTATGGATGTTGACTTGCCACAAAAACTCCCTGTAAAACAAGAGGGCCACCATATTGTTAATTAATCGAAATGATCGGAAG
>MU159917.1:39725-98766 GCA_015888305.1 Antheraea pernyi | reverse complement strand
GTTGGCCTTCTTCTGCGAGGAGGTCGTCTCGCAGAAGGGGGTGGCGGAGAGGGCCCGCGAGGCAGACCCTGAAAGTGGCCGTCTCCGCCAAAGGAGGACAGGCAGGAGGAGAAGGCGCTTCGCCCAACTCCTCCTGCCACCGTAGCCGGACCTGAGGGGATGGGCCGGGGGGCCCATCTCCTCATTGCACAGGTCCGGCGGACGAGGGGGGGCAGCCGGTGTGTACCCGGTCTGTCCCTCTATAGGGCGGACCGTGGGGGTGGCTCTACAAGGTTGAGTAGCATGTACGATTCCTTGCCGCCCCCACAAAACGGTCTGTCGGTACACCGGGGGGGTTTAGTCCGTGCGAGTCGGGCATAACCCACCCTCTCCCCCGAGGGGGTGGCGTATCCATAAGGGATTTAGGGTTTTATCGTGATCGTAGTATTTAAGCAGTGATGCGTGTTCAGACAAACAGACAGACATTTCTAAAAATGATTGAAATATATTTATTACTTATTCCAAGATACCCCCAACATTTTTTTTTTTCACAAAATTTTCAACTTTTTTTTTTATATGTATAGATTTTAGATTTTTTTTTACTTTGACGATTGCCTTTATAGCGACTTCATTTTGATCTTTTATAGCCATATACTGATAGATTAAGTTTATGAGTTTATTTATAATATTGTGTGTGTGTGGTTGTTGTTTGATTGTTTTTATTTTTCCTGTATGTACCGACTTGAGAAATTGATTCAGACTTAGGTGACAAATATCAATGTCATTAAAATATTGATTGTACCCTGTAGTGCATGTATTAATGATGTAAAAAGCTAAAAAGCTTTATGCTCATTATTCTTTACGACAGGAATTCCGAACAAATTGGAGTTTCTAAAAAATTTACTGGACCATCAAAAATTTAATTTGTTTAATAGTTCTGGGCAAATTATCATCATATCTTATTTTCCTCAGATCATGGGCTCATAAAGATCTAGTGACGTATCGAAATTAATATGTTCAATCCTTTTTAATCTCCTATATTAGTAAAATATTATCGATTCTGTACGATTGAAAATTGAATCGCGATCTATATTTTTTCTGTCTTTCATTTAAATATCTTAAAACTCACGTCCACGATATCTTTGTTTATATTCATGTACAAATAACATTAGATACGCACGTTTACGTGTGTTTTTAAATGTAATTGCAAATAGTATTTCTGTAGGAAAACGATAAGACAAAGTAGATTATATTTGTCGGTGTTTTAAGACACGCAAGTTCGTGACGAAGAGATCAAATTTCAAAGTGTACATTTTGTACAATCTGTTAAGATGTATTATCACGTATTGCGATGAATTTCACACTCAGATTTGAACTTTAAACCATTCCGTGTATAGCTCAAAATAGAAATATATTATACAAACGAATGTGGATGACAAATTTAGACCGTACGCTGTTAGAGGGTAGCGACCATTTCAAAGTTGTATTGAAGTATATTATACAAACCAGAAAGGGTTTCATTCTTTATAAATTTATTATGATACATAAGTTCTTTTCAGATGATAAATGTTCCGAAATCATGATCCAGTATGAACTATATTGATTTCCTTTTATTATGGAACTAGCTGATACCTGCAATTTCGTCTAAGTCGTTTATTAACAATAGATCTTATGTACAGAGGATAAAATATAAAGTCTTTATATATCATCAAAAATAAACAAATCATTAACCCTCCAAACTCCAACAGTGATTATGTAATACTTGAATGGCCTCAGACCACACCGTTTACCCCATTTAAAAAAAAAATGGCTAAACGCTTATCCCTTATAATAATTGTAGTTTCTTTAGTAGTTACTTTAATAACATATTAAATTAAGTTGTAGGTATATTTTGTTTAAGTAAGGAGTAAGTCTCTAATAAGTATATTTAAAAAGAATATTCGAAACATATCCAATAGTTCAAGCGTGATGTGCATACAATGACAGCGCTCTGTCATATTATTTACTAGCTGTACCTGCAACTCCGTTCGCGTGGAACCTAATGTAAGAAAACAGTGATTAATGAAATCATCTGAATATATTAAGTTAATTTTCTTGATGAGGTTTTATCGTGAACGCAGTACTTTAGCAGTGATGCGAGTTTTAACACACAAACAGATAGACAAACAGACATTTATAAAAATTATTAAAATGTATTTTATCACTTATTCCTAGATATCTGCAACAATCGTGCAACCTGCAACCTGTATTGTGTCCAACAATACAGTATCTTATGTCCGTAATATTTATTGTTAACACCATTATTTCGAATTCCTTACTGTCACTTAAGAATTTGACTTCATTTTTAAAATGACTATGTTATCGCAATTCATTGTACGGTCAGATAAAGACAAGTATGAGTAAACGCCAGCCTACAACAAAAAATAATACGAAACGAAACGCAGCGGAATTTTTGCATCACAAATAACTTATCTTTAATGAGTCACTGTTTTTGAGTTGAGTAAAACAAAAACATTATAAGAAAATCAACGTTCCAGTTGATAGTCTTAACATGATGCTAACGCGTATCACGTTTACAGGAAAAAGATAATAAAACGTTGATTCAACGTTACGTGCTCATGGAAATGAGTTAATTTCGCCGTTCGCGACGTTTTAGGATAACTCTAGAAGCTGGCCTTCGAAGGTCACGCGTCAAAGAGTAACTATATTTGTGACATCGATGCAGATGTGGCAATGTTTCAATTTTAGTATTTAACTAGCTAACGCTGCGAACTCAGTATCAATAAATGTTGTGTTAATTTATTAGCTGAATTAAATTCAATTTTTCTTGTTAAGATAAAATGAATAATCATACTGAAATATGTTCATATCAATTTAAATAATATTCTAATATATATTTCTATAATAATTGTATTTTGACAAATAGCTAACGATGAAATAGGCATTTCGAAGATATGGGAACATCATTCAACGCTTTTTTAAATAAAATATTCTTGTCTTTTAAAACTTACAAAAAATATTTAAATGTAATTACTAAACATTCTATCGCTATAAACCTATAAACAAATCTTCATACCTATAAATTATTTGAAACTCGTTAGTTCCTTTTGCAGTTACATAAAGCGTACTACTACAGTTTTTCTTAACTATAATGTTTAATTATTTAAAATTCATCAACTTCGAGCTAAAGTTTAGGCAATTACCTATGTTTTGCAGACTAATTGATTATTTGCTAAATGTGAGATGAAAATTGAAGTAAGGGCAATGTTCTATAAGTTAATGAAATTGTAATAGAAAACTGGCATGTATTAGTGCAAAGTATATATTATACATATTTTGTCTAATAAGATACAAACACATTAAACTTATGAGTATGTTCCCGAAAGATAAATCAGATCTACAATTACGCAACCGAAGCCAGAGTCAAGACCTAGTTTACTATAAAAACTTGTATTTTACCAAAATGGATACGTTGCCATCTTCTTCTATACACAAGGTTGATTAGCTCGTTCGATCCCTTGCCGCCCCCACAAAACGGTCTGTCGGTACACCGTGGGGTTTTAGTCCGTGCGACTCGGACATAACCCACCCTCTCCCCTGAGGGGATGGCGTATCCATAAGAAATTTAAGGTTTTATCGTGATCGCAGTACTTAAGCAGTGATGCGTGTTCAGACAAACAGACAGACATTTCTAAAAATGATTGAAATATATTTATTACTTATTCCAAGATACCTCCAACATTTTTTTTTTCACAAAATTTTCAATTTTATTTTTTATATGTTTAGATTTTAGATTGTTTTTTTTTACTTTGATGATTGCCTTTATAGCGACTTCATTTTGATCTTTTATAGCCATATATTGATAGATTAAGTGTATGAGTTTATTTATAGTATTGTGTGAGTGTGGTTGTTGTTTGATTGTTTTTATTTATCCTGTATGTACCGACTTGAGAAATTGATTCAGACTTAGGTGACAAATATCAATGTCATTAAAATATTGATTGTACCCTGTAGTGCATGTATTAATGATGTAAAAAGCTAAAAAGCTTTATGCTCATTATTCTTTACGACAGGAATTCCGAACAAATTGGAGTTTCTAAAAAATTTACTGGACCATCAAAAATTTAATTTGTTTAATAGTTCTGGGCAAATTATCATCATATCTTATTTTCCTCAGATCATGGGCTCATAAAGATCTAGTGACGTATCGAAATTAATATGTTCAATCCTTTTTAATCTCCTATATTAGTAAAATATTATCGATTCTGTACGATTGAAAATTGAATCGCGATCTATATTTTTTCTGTCTTTCATTTAAATATCTTAAAACTCACGTCCACGATATCTTTGTTTATATTCATGTACAAATAACATTAGATACGCACGTTTACGTGTGTTTTTAAATGTAATTGCAAATAGTATTTCTGTAGGAAAACGATAAGACAAAGTAGATTATATTTGTCGGTGTTTTAAGACACGCAAGTTCGTGACGAAGAGATCAAATTTCAAAGTGTACATTTTGTACAATCTGTTAAGATGTATTATCACGTATTGCGATGAATTTCACACTCAGATTTGAACTTTAAACCATTCCGTGTATAGCTCAAAATAGAAATATATTATACAAACGAATGTGGATGACAAATTTAGGTCGTACGCTGTTAGAGGGTAGCGAACATTTCAAAGTTGTATTGAAGTATATTGTACAAACCAGAAAGGGTTTCATTCTTTATAAAGTTATTATGATATATAAGTTCTTTTCAGATGATAAATGTTCCGAAATCATGATCCAGTATGAACTATATTGATTTCCTTTTATTATGGAACTAGCTGATACCTGCAACTTCGTCTTATTTTAAAATATTTTTCACATACCAACTGGGTATATGTTTGAGTGAGTCCCTGGATTCACAATTTGAAACAGTAGGTATCGCTGCAATCGGGTTTTGAGATGTATTTAGATTTTTCGCGTTTAAAAGTACAATCGAAACCGGTAATAACCGATTTGGTGCAGACGAAGTCGCACGGGTCAGCTAGTTTTCTAATATTTGTGTATAATATAAACTATTGAATAAATTATATTCAGTTACAATTAAATAAATAAGATTTTTAAATATTACTTTACCAAGATAATGCTTCATTAATGCACTGAAATATAAATATTGTAAAATTAATCATGCGATTTCAATATTAGATCGAAGTAAAACTATTCATGAAAACTCTTACAAATTAGCTAGAACATGAGTTTATTTACTATAAACGATATCATTAGAGAACTGTCGAGTTTTTTATTTCTATAAATACAATTATACCTACTATCACAACTGCATGCACGTAATCTATATCCATACAGTCAGCGATGCGCTTACGCACCCCCCGCGCTCCGCTGCTTGTATAAAGCCTCCCACACCGGAGCCGGCCGGGCTCAGTCGTTATTGCATACTCGTCGAGTGTATACGTCATATACATCACAATGTTATCACCGCGTTTCGTTGTGCTCTGTGGGTTTGCCTTCCTAGCGGCGGCGACCGCATACCCGGCTTCCGATAGTTCAGTCATCCCAATCACATCGATGACCGACGATGACTTCTCCTTTCCCTGGATGAGTATATCGCCCTTCAGTCTCTTTGCTCCACTGTGGAACCTCTTTCCCAGTTTCGCAGATATCGGCCCTAGAATATACTCCGACGACGATAAATTCCAGATCGTCGTCAACGTAAAAGACTACAGAAAGGAAGACTTGAGTGTTAAAGTGAAAGCCGATCTGATAATTGTCCAGGGATCACAGGAAGCCAATAATAAGGATCGAGACGTATTCGCAACGAAATTCTTCCACACGTATAACAAACCTTCGAATTCGAACAGCTTGAATATCACCGCCAAGTTAACAGCGGACGGATTCCTCGTCGTAACTGCACCGCTCACGGAGGATTCCGAAAATCCCGAGGATGTAGACAGAGTGGTGCCTATTGAGGAAACTGGTGCACCGTATCGTAGAGAAGTGTTTGCGAAACCCGTCGAAGATGCTACCACAGAAGCCGTGGTGATTACTCAAGCGCCTTCGACCACAGAATTACCCACAACTCAGGTACCGATAACAACTCCAGAACCAACAACTGCGCCAGCTCCAACCACAACGCAAGCCCCGACGACCTCACCGGCTCCAACGGAAAGTGAAGCTCCAATAACTAACCCTCAAACTACAACTACTCAAACTCCAACAACCACCGTTTCGCCTACTCCCGATGCTGATGAAGAAGTAAAAGAAGAGCCTATAGCACCGATAGCACCGATCGAACAAGAAGATCCGATAGAAAAAGACAATATAATCCCAGAGGAAAACGAAGTTACGCCTTAAGTGATACGCTAGCTCTAAGTATTTAATTATAATTCAGTATTTTAATTAAAAAATATATGTATATTAATTTAAAATCAGTGTTATTGAATCGTGTTGGCATGCGTTTTAATCTTCCATACCGAGCGCGTGTATAGAATATAGATATATGCGGAATTGTGTGATGATGACAACAATAGAAGTTAGGCTTTATTATATCTTGACTAACTTGCATTACTCGGGTTAAAGAATTTGCTGCTAGAATAAGCAATACAACGAAGCATACAGTGAATCATAAATTTTAAAGGTAAAATGTAAAATCAAAACTGGTTACTATTTTAAATTCAAATCGGTTTTATATTCAAATTCTTAACTGATAATACCTAATACATATGATTAAAGCTACACTTTTATTTGGAAAATTGTATAATTCCTTATTAATAGTAATTCGGAATATAAATGGATCATAATTTAAATTGAATGAATAGTAATAAGCAAGAGCTTTAACTTAATATTTATTATTATACTTAAAAATTCAATGAGAGTATTTTATTAGTTTTTAATATCAAGATTTGAGACACATATATTTAATGGATATTCAATCTATTATCTGATTGAAATTAATTAAATTGATCTAAGTTACCGTGCGTAATTTTAAAATAGTTCTAATTGATTTTAATTAATAGACTGTGAATAAAATTGTAGTTATTTTTCTGTATGACATTAACACAGTTTGAAGGTCAGATACAAGCCGAGTTCCTTCCAAACGTGATTCGGTTATGTACTGTGAATAGTTGATTAGTTTTGAAGATGAACGTTTTGTGTTTTTTTTTATTATTATTCAAATACTGGCAGATTAATTTCAAATCCTTGATGTTACAGACATATTTATTGCCTCGTTTATTCTTGAATTGAATTAGAATTTTGATCGGTCGTGATACGTTTTGAGGTTTGGTTTTTCGGTGATATTTTGCTTCAGTCTACGATACATTGTTATCGAATAGTTTTCAATGTTTTTAAATTATTTTATAAGGAAGATACCGTTACGCGGCATAAGTAAGGTAGATTAAAAACTTGGCGTTCTATTAGTAAGTACATTGAAAAAGTACCTAAGGACAAATATGTACCTTTTTGTCGTGTGTATATACTATATTACATTTAAAATATTAACTCGTGATGAGAATATGAAAATTTGAGAATATTTCTACCTGGCATACTTATCGTTTTGGAGGAAGTTTGAAAAAAAAAACGCTACTCGCTGGCATATATGGTTTATCTAATAAAGCGGTCCATATTCTCAAAAAGTCTACCAAAATTCAATTTCTTACTAAGTAGATTCAAATGGATTTACTGACGCTATTAATAAAATAAATAGGGTATTATTTTGAATTAATATACAAAAAAAACCAATTGCTGAATGTATGTGCGCGCATCGCTTCAGTTGCACGTATTTTATTGTCTTTGTTAGGACAAAATTTGTATGGAAGAAAATATTTAAAAAATCGTACAGAAAAGTGAAAATTTTGGGCATAAATACTCTACATAATAAAAGTGAATGAGTCAGACAGAAAACTATACTTTCCCATCTCCCGATTTTCAAAGACAGATTGACGTTTTGTTGCCATTGTATTCATTACATGGTCGTCCTTTAAAAAGAGCATTTGGTCTTATTTGGCCGAACGGCGCATTTACTTAATAATAATCAGGAATTTTGTATAGTAAAATATTAAATTTTAAAATATTAATTTTGTAGAATGCTACTCTGTTTCGAAGTCATCCTTTGTCGAAGTGAGGGTAATGTAAATTAGTTTTATATACATATCGTTGAATATACAAACATGATGGGTTTTGGTGAAAATAAAGAACGATTGAATATGTACAAATATATTTAATCAGAGACAGTGAAACACAGTGAACTGGATGACATTTACACAGTGACAAGGATATAAACAGGCCGAATCAAAAGGTTAGAAAATTACACAGATAAGTGGCGCCAACTGACATTGTAATAACTTTTAAATTTACTGACATATATAACTTGTTTGGTTTATACCACTTTAACAAAACATATATTCCTCCTTTGAAGACTACCACAGTTCCAGAACAAGCGTGAAATTAAAGTCCTTATAGGGATGTTAATCAGCGACTGCTACAACATCGTACTTACTCGAGAAATAAAATATAAACACACACTTGTGTGCACACTTAGTAACGTTGAATTTATAAAAAGTACATATTTATCTATCAGGAATATCTATAAGATGAACGTTCCTCCTACTTGGAATCACAATTACAAGGGACCGAAGGAGTTCACACTTCACATATACGGGCTGTTTCGAAGCCAAATATAAGAATATAAATATAAAATATAAATATAAGAAAGAGCGTTTTTCGTATTTGAAGCCTATTTAAATGTATAATTATACCATACTAGCGGGAGCGGCAAATGTAATTCCGCCCTGATAATAAAAATAACCTTGATCTAATGGTTTTCACCGCATGAAAATCCGTTTAGTAGTTTTTGAGTTTATCGCTAACGGACAGACAGACGTGGCAGAGGACCTTGTTTAATAATAAGTAGTGATAATATAAACGCAAAAACAGTAATATCCACTCTTATCATAATAGAAATATCTATGCGTAATTTTTTTCAGGACAAATATTTGTCCGCTGTTTCGCTCGCTTTAATTTTTTTTTGTCTGAAGGAAAGGTGCCTTATGTACCGTAGCCCTGGCCACGTGTATGTGAGATATTATAACGATCCGTTGAGTAGTTAACTCGTGAGAGCGTAACAAATAAAATCACATTCGTTAGGATGCATGTAGCTATTATTAGATAGAAATAAATTAGAAAAATATGTATGAACAATAACTTGAGATGGGAATTCTTGACCACGATGACAAATGTCGATTTTATTAGTAGTGTGACACGTCGCAAATTTCTTTTCTCATTCTAATATACCAATAGGAGACATTTTTTTAAATACACGAACGAAAAATTGGTTGGTAAGTTAAAACAAAATCTTTGCATGGAGAACACCACAATACCGGACCCAATTATAGCTAAGAAGTGAATCGAGATGACGCTATAAGTACAAAAATTAATCCCATCTACGTCTTTAAGAGGAGCTTATTTATAGACACACACAACGGAATGTTATATATGAACATACAGGAGACCTCATAATACGTGTAAACGAGCATTGAAGTGACTTGAATAAAACAATCATGACGCATAATGATTGTTGCCTTGAGTCTCTGGTTCATTGCATTTAGCGAATAAATATTTACGTTACTGTGAACATATCTTCTCTGGTATTAACATGGCGACTTGCACTCATAATGTTTTCAAATTTGCACCTATGAGTATATCAAAGATTCAATAATATTGTTTCATAATAGTTTTGAAGGCATGAAATATAAATACCAGCCTTGTGCTAGAACTTTCAGTGAAGATAAATATCGTACTGATACCATAGCATAATGATAGGGATTTTTTAAGCTCACCCAGCTAACTAGCCGCACTCAAATTGGAAATCTGTCTTCAAGGTCTATTCTGACGACAGTATTAAAAATGTATTCCTTCTATAGGTTTATTACACTATCATTTTAAATCAGGTGACATTGTGGCCAAACCCTATAATGTACAACGACAAATGTACATTTCTTCCAAGAAATGATTTAAAATTTGTTGTTGGCTTACATACTTTAAGTCCTATTTAAAGATGATAAAATTTGGATGTGGTTAAAACCTATTAGGTATTTTTAGGTATTTTATTTTTGGCAAGCAATCTTCTAGTAGATTATTACTGGCATTGTCAAAATCAAAAAATATCCTTTATTCAATATAAGTCCTGAGAAGGCGCTTATGAACGTCAAAACTACTACCGGTTTGGAAAACAACCCAGTCATCGAGTAGTGTAGAAGAAACATGATCTGGTTTATCTTGTCGAGTGATGATGATACAAGTTTCTTGCGATCGTTTCCGTGAACTAACAAGATTTTTAATGGTGGTAGAGCCACGCTGAAACTATTACTGGTTTCAGCATGAATGGGTCGGCTCGCACGGGGTGGTACTACCCTCTCATAGATAACCGACGTGATGTAACAGTGCTTGCATTGTTGCGTTTCGTTCGGTCAGTGAGAGCGCCGGAGGCCCTTCTCCCTTCCCCTCTCCTCGCTCCTCTCCCACTCCCTCCCCTAACCCTTCCCCCAAAGGGTGGCAAACGCACTTGCGACTTCTCTGGTGTTGTTGGTGTCCATGGACGGTGGTGATCACTTAACATCAGGTGACCCACCTGTTCGTTTGCCACCTATTACATAAAAAAGTAAATTTTCAAAAAAAAGTATTAACCGACTTCAATATCAATCAAAAACCCATAAGGCACTAAAAAGCGGAAAATAAATAGTTTATCAAAAATAAAACATATGAATATGTGTGCTACCTAGAGATGTACTGGAAGTCGGTACCAACCAAAATTTTTGTATTACAGAGACGCGAGAGTGGACTTAAACTTTGTACCTGTAGATGATATGATTTTCGGTTTGGTTGGCACCGACTTCCAATACATCTCTAGGTAGCACACATATTCATATGTTTTATTTTTGATAAACTATTTATTTTCCGCTTTTTAGTGCCTTATGGGTTTTTGATTGATATTGAAGTCGGTTAATACTTTTTTTTGAAAATTTACTTTATTTTTCCATTTTTAGTGTACATAAATATATTTTACTAGCAGTGCCCGCGAACTCCGTTCCGCCTTAAGTATATTAAAATATGCGCATTTTTGCGGTATGGTATCTATCGGTATGGTATGCGATATGGTTTCAATTGGTTGTACAATAAGTAACGTTTGGTACGAACGCAACCTTTTCAGTAATCCGCGATAGTTTCTACCACCAACTCGGCTACCATCGCTTCACACATTATACACCTTAAGTAATGTAATTACAATGCTTGCGTCATGTTGCAACACAGCAACGAACATAAGCACAATAGGCTCCTAAGAATTGAAGAGTTTTTTTTATAATATTGGTGGCAAACGAACATACGGGTCACCTGATGGTAAGTGATCACGGCCGCCCATGGACAATTGCGACACGAGAGGAAACACAGATGCGTTGCCGGCCCTTAAGAAAGGAGTAGGCTCGTTTCTTGAAAGTTTTCTTACTTTGTCACGGATCCCATAATCAGAACCTAACCAAACTCTCATCAAACTACCCTTGAAGTACATCCTTTTCAATAAAAAATGAATCATCGAAATCGGTTAGCGTAATATTGAGTTATTCGTCTATTTGTCGTGTACATACTTAATGCAAATTTGAAACTTATACGGTTTTGCACTGGATGCCGTTGTCAGAACTGTACCAAATTAAAATGGGACCACACTGGAAGTACCAGCTTTCAAATAAAAAAAGAATAATCAAAATCGGTTCACCCAGTCCAAAGTTAAGAGGTAACAAACATAAAAAAAAAAAAATACAGACGAATTGATAACCTCCTCCTTTTTTTGAAGTCGGTTAAAAAAAAGATGGTAGTCGTCGTGCTAGAACTTTTCAGCGAGTTTTTGTGGCGAATCATAATCCATGCTCCGTATTATTTCTCATCCATTTCACTTGTGCACAATAACCAAACTATATTACGTAAAACACAACCAATATTACAAAATATAAAATAACACAAGATTATGAATAAGAGTGTTAGTTAGCTCATTATAATGTCATCATAAGGCTATAGGCTATATATTATCACGCTAAGACCAATATGAGCGAAGCACCAACGAGGACTGTTTCAACATAGTGTTTTTTTCCTTTTGTGAGTTTCCGCTGCGTGCGCTGCGTAAACTATTCCACGCAGACCAAGGCACGGGCAGAGTCTATTTAAAATATAACCCAATCTACTTTACATAATGATTGAAATTAAAATGTCATACGGTTTCCTGGAATAAATAGCTTCAACATAATAAGAACCCTTTACTAATATATTGCTCTATTCATCTTCAAAACACGATAAATATCATTTAATTAGTATTCGTTTTGACAGTAATTATGGCTTACTGGTAACGCAGTGACTCATGACGATGGCAGCGTTATTAACTCCTATAATAATATTCAGCTATCGGGGAAAATTTGGAATATTTATTTAAATAATTAGAGTTACCAGATGCAAACATAAAACTTTATTTTGGTTCACAAATCAGACATCGCACTTCGAATAATTAATCGTACATTTTCAGAATTGCAAATAAATGTAAGCGTGAAAAACGTAAACAAAGCTTGAACACTGATTGAATTTGATACTAAAAAGTTGAGCAATATGTGCTTTCAAAGATGAACATCTTAGCGAACAGAAGCAACGTATATATTAAAAAAATGGACTATGCAGAAAATAAAATAATTCAAATCGGTGTCAATCTTAATTGGCATATTTAAAAATTGGGCTTGATGTTATGTGTAAAATGACATACTTTCAGGGCAGTAATTTAAGACGTTATTCTGTTTACGCAATTCATTTTATTAAATTGCTATCGAATTTCTTCTAAAATACGTCACTTTCACGAGGTCTTAAATTCTGATAAGCTTACAAAGTATCTTCTTCTTCTTTCTCTTAACCTCCGCAAGTACAGTGGGCATAATATCTACTATCATCTTCTACTCGTATTGTTCTTGTTGATTCATCACTTTTTATGCGCATGTCACTCTTTATACAACCTATGTTTTTCCTTATTTCTTTTCGTTAAGTGCGCTTTTCTAGTTAGTTATATATTAAAGAGGTATACATGAATGAAAAATCAATATTTTAACAATAAATACGAATATGTAGCGTCCAGTTGTACAGTTAACTAAGGCTCATTTCCACACAGAAAGAGGCTCTATATTTCTTTTACCAACTGTTAAGACTGATCACATGGATTATCATAATTTTTGCCAGGTTAATCATGATTTTCCCGAGTCTACAAATATGATGAAACCTGGCAACACATATAATGATACATACTAATATACATCCGCATATTTGTATCGAGTCCGCGTCGGACTAGTTATGCACATTCTTGTTAATATATATGCCGGTGACATATTCCAAAATTAGGTTGCATAACATAATATACCATTTGAATTAAATTAGCATATGTATCCATTTATTACAATCATTATTATTTTATATTTATTACTTTAAACGAGAGAAAATGTATTATTTTTACCTAAATATATTTAATGGAATTTTTTATGCAATTCTTTTTAAATATTTTTTATGACTTTTCAGAATCCGGCTAGCTTTTGTGGTCAACTTGTAAAATCCACAATCTCCTGTATTCAAGATCAGCTTGTTCGAACAATAGAGAGTTGCAGCTGAATCTCAAAAATATCATATCCTCCTCTATTTTGGGTAGTTCAATGCCTCGATTGAAAAGAAAGCCTAAAAGCCTTTCTTTGTTTCGAAATTAGTTCCAGTGATTTAATGTGTTCATAATTCTATAATCTATACTTATACAGCCCGACGAACTGTGGGAGTCGCTCGGAGCTTTTTTTTTATCGTGGGGAAATCCCTTATGGAGACACCACCCTCTCGGGGGAGAAGGTGGGTTATGCCCGACTCGCACGGACTAAAACCCCATGGTGTACGTCGTCCGCTATAGTTGGGGCGGCACGAGGTCTTTATAGACTTCATCGTGCCGCTCCAGCGGTTGGCCCAGCAGCAAAAGCGCCGCCGCCGGGCTCCGTCTTGTTGGGAGACAGCCGTGTACACACCGGCCATCTCCTCCGTCCGCCGGACCTGTGCAATGGGAAGATGGCCCCTCCGACCCATCTTCCCTGGTCCGGTTACAGTCCTCCGTTGGCGGAGACGGCCACTTTGAGGGTCTTGCTCACGGACCCTCTCCGCCGCCTCCTTCTGCGAGACGACTTCCTCTCAGAAGGAGGCCATTGCGTTCCAGTTATCCTCACTACCGAGCATGGCCGCAACCACGCTCGGCAGTGAGAGGTCTAGCCCTACCGCCGCAGCCAGAGTGCGACGTTGCTCCTCTCACGCAGCACACTCAGACAGAGTATGCTGCGCGGTGTCCGGGTCAGCGCCTGCACCAGACGAAACGTCAGGGAGCCCCCCTTCCTCTGATACCATTCCGACAGGACCGGGCGAACGGCGTCGATCGTGTATCGACCGTAACGCGCGTCCGCCAGATCCTGCCTCCACCTCACACTTCTCCTTCTTTCCTCTATTTCTCTGGGAGCTAGAGGCTCCCCAATTCGTTTCTTAGCCGCCATATACTCATATGGCGGCAGGCGCTTTCACGCCACACCCGGCTGAGGCAGCCCGGATGCGAGAGTGCCTCCCAGCCCGCCGAACCAGTGCAATGGGAAGTCGGGGCCCCCGCCCCTTCCCCCCGGGTTCAGCCAGCAACAGAGTGGAAAACCGCTCCATCGCCGCTCCACTATCCGCCATAGCCTTCCCTAGGTTCACTCCGTCCTAAACTACCCTATCTCCCCTCCCCCCAACCCTCGATCCTAATCTTATCCTACCTATTTACACAACCCTACGCCCACCTATCCCCTATACTTCCCTACCCACAAAGTAAGTAGGTAAGCTAGAGGTTACCTAACCAGCTTTCCCCCATTCCCCCACCCTACAATCCCTAACCCTACCAAACCTACCTACCTACACAGTCCCTACAATCCTATCCCTACCTAACCAATTCCTACTCTTACCCTACCCTACCTACCCCACTTGGAGGTTTCCTAGGGAGGCATCTGTACGTAGCTACTACTGTAGGTAGCTACGTTAACCTACCTTAACTTACTTAAAATATCAAAAAAAAAAACCTGCGAGAATGAATTTTCATATATATCTTGTGAGGGAAGGCATTTTTGTTTATATCTCGAGAACGGATTGACTGATGATTCAATTTGATTGATTCAATGAATTTTATTTTGTTTGTGTATCACAACATGAATCACAGGGAATCAATATGAGTGTAACACTTGCAGCAAATAGTTTAACAGAAAGTAATGTAGCAACACTACGCGAAACTATTCCATTCGCTTCAATGAAGCAAATGTCTTACTGCCACGTGAATTACATTCATGTCAATGTGATTGAAAGATTATTTCGTTTTTGTACATTTATTGAACTTAATTCAGGTTTCAATAATTATGTTATCATAACAAAAAACAGCTAATAAATTAACACTACGTTTATCGATCCTGACGCGGTTCGAAGTTCGCTGCCACAGCTAGTAATTTATAAAAATACAAACGCAAACGATGTCAGGGGTGGCTACTAGTTATAAATAGATCACGTGAGAATCTAATTGTCTATTTTGGTGACAATACTCGTGTGACGGTTACCGTTCTTAAAAGTCAAGAAGACGAGACAAAACCACACTAAGCACACTGAGAATGCTTATACCTAATCTTTTCTATTTAACACAAGATATATAACTTTTAAATGTCACTATTTATATGTAGACAACAAAAAAAACTATTAATTTGGTATCTACAATGGATTCTAAAAAAAGAATACATCTAATATTCAGTTGCTTTTAAATATCTCAATAACATATGATTATATATCAAATAGTTTTTTTTTTCAGTTTTTATTTTATTAACGTTCTTTTATAATTTTAGATATTAGTCCTATCATACTTTAGCGATGGTGGTTTATTTGATTGTGTCCTCAGATACGGGGTCGATAGATGTAGGTTCGAATCCTAGTAACTGAGTCGGAGCGGACGGTGAAGGAAATCATCTTGGTGAATCCATAGCATGGTGGTTGGTTTTTTTCAACATCCGCCTTGCTAGCTAAGTTGCTAAAATAAAAACCAGTCGTTGAACATCTGTTGGCGTTTTCCAGCAGCTGCACTTAAGAGCCAGCTCCCTATAGGTATATCATGTTTACCAACTTAGACCAAGTCGTCATTTAACATTAGATAAGATTGATTAGATGAGATTGTGGTCAAACGCTAAAACTTATCTATCTATACTATATAATAAAACTGTAACAAAGCCAAATCTGTACATTAAATATTTTTGAAGATTTTGATCGGGATAGACTTTGTTATCGATATACAAGCCAAAAATAATCCTATTACAATTTTTGTCTGTCTGTATGTCTTTCTGTCCATGTGAACACGTATCACTCTGAAAGTATTGAACCAATTTTGACGAAATTTGACACAGTGATAAATAATATTACAAGGTTACATCTAGGAGACTTTTTGTCCCATAAAACGCAAGGGGTTCTCCAGGATAACGAAAGACATAAGTTTATAGTTAATGTAACTAGACTTTTTTGCGACACCTTAGTACAAGAGCCAGCAACGTAGGAAGAACGAGGATTTTAGAAAGACTGGTCCTTTAATATTAATATATATTATGCTCTTCCAAACAGGATTCAGGATACTTGGTAGCCGGTTGTCGTTGTGTTTTTTAATGCGCATCACACCTTTACAGGTCAAAACTTTGATTTATAAATAATTTTAGGAAGGTTTTTTTTCAGAAACTTTTAAACGCTATACAAAACATGAATTTAGCACTGCCAGACAATTTTGTTATTGACAATAATGTGCCTGATGATCATCATCATCATCATTACTCTTATCCCACTTAAGTAGGGTCGGCACAACATGTTTTCTTTTTCCCCTCTTTCCTGTCAAATGTAATTTCAGTATTCACACCTTTTACGCCATCTTGAATACATGCATGCGTCTATAACAGGCGCTTCCACAATTATCGCTGTCTTTATCATACAGCCAGTGTTCCGCTAAACTATAGCTAAATATTATTTTTAATTTACTCTGTTTTATGTCTATATGCAGTAGGTTAGATGTCGTGACAGAGAAAAAGAGAGGGAGATAGTGTATATAATATGTACATACATATAATTTTCATTTCAATACAAAACCAACTCAAGGATTACCTATTGATGTATTAACTTTTATTAACTTGATTATCCAGATTATTCAGTGTTTAATTTATCATTATTTATTTTATAAATATATTTTGCCTTTAATTTACAACTTAACTCTATCAACTTGATATATTTTTATAACGTTAACTATAACGTACTGTACTGTATATTAAACGTGTACAAAAATGGGGAAGGAACTTCGTCTCAACCATACACCTTTTAAGCTTCTATTTGACATTACCGTCAATATATGTAGGTTAGTTTTTATCTTAATTAAACCCGGTAGATGATGCTACGAACGGTTTCTAAGCTTATTTTAAAATATTTCTCACATAGCAACAGGTTATATGTTTGAGTGAGTCCCTTGATATTCACAATTGGAAACCGTACGTGTAGCTGCAATCGGGTTCTAGGTTTATTAATATTTTATAAAAATAAAATAATTTTTTTTAAAAGCGTTTATAAATACAATTGAAACCGGTGCTAACCGATTTGGTGCAGACGAAGTTGCACAGGTCAGCTAGTATAAAATAACTAACAAAGTGATTAGAGAGGGAACTTAAACAAACTAAGCATTTCATCGGTTCTACCAGAATGCTGTGATAATCACCCATATATCTGTTGGGTTACATAGAAATATAACTGTCAATCGCAGTTTTTTTTCCAAATTCGTCCTCATAAAGAATTAAATAAAAATATTTAATTATAATTAAATTATAATTAGGCTAAATAATAATGTAAATGGCATGACAAATTAATTAAATTGATACGCTTTTTGACTTTAAAACATCCTTTGTTAGTTTTATGTCGGTGTCCTTGATGGGACTACTTTCGTAAGTTTGATAAATAATGTGGACCGAGTAGGTATACCTTCCTTCATCATAATTATAGACACATATTATTCTACTACTGCACAATATATTTCATTAGGTATGTCATATTATCCGTTTATCTCTTTAAAATTATAAAACATTATTAGCCACCCGCCATTTCGTCTGCGTCGATATCTTTCTAGATCTCATAATGATCATCAGTCTGTGAGAGACCCACTGCAGGGTTATAGGTCTCTGTGTTTGGGGGGAGGAGTAGGAGGAGGGAGGGGAGGGGTGAGGGAGGTAGAGAGGAGGGGAGGTGAGCCTCCGGCGCTCTCACTAATCGAACGAAACGCAACAATGCAAGCACTGTTACTTCACGTTGGTTTTCTGTGAGAGGGTGGTAGTACCCCGGGCGAGCCGACCCATTCAAGCTAAACCAGTAATAGCTTCAGCATGGCTCTACCACCTACAAAATAGGTATAGGCATAATCATCCTGCTAGCCCACGACGTATTGGCGATTTCAAATCTGAGAAATCCACAGCTTTATATTTTCCCGATACAGTAACATTACAAGAACATTTCTCAGGTTCAAGTTTCCTCACGATGCTTTCCTTCACCGTCATTCGATAATGTTACCAATATAAATTAGTTAATGTACGCGAATTCCAAAAATCTGGTGGTACATGCCGGGGTTCGAACCTGCGGATATCGCATTGATATTTCACCGGTCAAACCACTAAACCACCATGACCTTTCTAGATGATTTGCCTAAAAATGGTTTATACATTGTATGTATAAATAGCCCTTAGATAAGAGGACTTCTTCAAAATGACTTGATACTTATTGTTATATTTTGGATAATTCATACAATATCTCGTATATCCTATATGTTATATATTCTTGATAATTTAATGTATGTCCGCAAAAACTTATATATGTTGCATGTAGTAAAAGACCAGCATAATTTAAATACTAGAAACAGCAACAAATTGGGCATTCCATGCTTCATCACTAAGTCCAAAAACAGTTTTTTAGGTAATAGTGTTAGGTTTTATAATAAAGTCCCAAAACACATTACCGATTTGCCTGATAGTGAGTTCAAGAACCATGTCAAGCGGGTTTTAATATCTAAAGGATCTAAAGGATAAGTGGATCAATACGTGAACGATTGTGACGTCTGGAAATGACGCCCCTCTCTGTGTATCTACTAATAACGAATGTGAATATTTATGTTACTGTAAAAATATATGACATGAAAAAATAAACCAGATTGAGTTTCTTGCCGGTTCTTCTCGATGACTGGGCTGTTTTCCGAATCGGTAGTAGCTTTGACGTTCATAAGCGCCTTCTCAGGGCCTAAATTGAATAAAGGATATTTTGATTTTGTTATTCTGATGAATAAATTATATTAATGTAAAATTTCAATCTAAGTCCGTTAAGTGGTTTGCGGGACAGAATTATAAATATCAAGAACATATTAAACTACCGCTATTAATTACTACAAGCAAATTAATTCCCGGTAGACCTATGAGACAGGATCTATATAAGATATTTTTTGTTAAGAAAAAATGACCAAATCCAAACTTAAATTAACTTTTTAAGCCCCGAAAATTATTTTCCAAGTATCATAGTGAAAAATCAGCAAATTATTGTTTTTATTACGAGAGCGCAATAGTCGTCATCTTAAAAAAAATGTTTGCGTAAAAATTAACTTCTGTATCACACATGATTTAGTTTGTCGTTAGGAGATGGCGCCACAGTATAGTTAGCTCGCGCTTTCATGTTGTCGCTGTCTTTTAATCACATGCGGCTGTCAATCCGTACGAAAGTGATCAGATTACACACCGATGACAAACTGTCGGTATCTTAATAAGTTATCATATAACAACCGTATACATGTATATTAGTGAGGTGAGTAATCAATTCAAACGAGCGAATTAGCTCGGTTCATCGCGCCGCGCCGGTCTCCTAAGTAGCTACGGACCCCCTAAACGACAAATTAAATCGCCTGTTATTAAATGTAATGCTGAAGTTAATTATGTATCGAACAAAAATTAAGAAATAAAATTGAGTAACGACGAATTTCCTAATTCTGTTTTCTCAACATACTATTTTGATACATTTTTCTGGAAATTATTTAATTTTTTTACTCTCTGTATGCTTTGTCCATAGTTAATTATGTTTTTTTTTGGGACAGCGTTAGTTTTTTTAGATTTAATTAATTATAACATACTTCTAATATTGTTTACTTACTCTAAACGATCATTCCTAGGCTGTTATTTCTAGCTTGAAGTTATTTTTGACAAAAACCTCTTGTACAAAAATTACACCACTGCAGCTCAGTGCCGCAACTATGTGAATGTAAAATGAAATTGCATAATAACCATGTACACTAACATCAATATAACGTTGCAAAATGAAGTTCACTGCGTGCGTCGATGCGATATGTGTTCAAGTCTGCATGACGTGATTTCACCGTGCCGGTATCTTAATACATTATCATATTACAAACGTATACATGTATATTAGTGAGGTGAGTAATCAATTCAAACGAGCGAATTAGCTCTGTTCACTTTAGCGCCGGTCCCCTAAGTAGCTACGGACCCCCTAAACGACAAATTAAATCGTCTGTTAGTTAAATGTAATGCAGAAGTTAATTATGTATCGAACAAAAATTAAGAAATAAAATTGAGTAACGACGAATTTCCTAATTCTGTTTTCTCAACATACTATTTTGATACATTTTTCTGAAAATTATTTAATTTTTTTACTCTCTGTATGCTTTGTCCATAGTTAATTATGCTTTTTCTTTGGGACAGCGTTAGTTTTTTTAGATTTAATTAATTATAACGTACTTCTAATATTGTTTACTTACTCTAGGTAACCTCTAGGTAAGGTAGTTTAGGCTGTTTCCACGACTTTGTGAGCTTGAATTTATTTTTAACAAAGACCTCTTGTACAAAAATTACACCACTGCAGCTCAGTGCCGCAACTATGTGAATGTAAAATGAAATTGCATAATAACCATGTACACTAACATCAATATAACGTTGCAAAATGAAGTTCACTGCGTGCGTCGATGCGATATGTGTTCAAGTCTGCATGACGTGATTTCACCGTGCGTTGACCGTTGATTAGACATTACTGTGAGACGAGATTCTTTGTTACATACTTATCTATAAATACTAAACAAGCCACAACGACTATCAGTCAGAGCATTGAGCACGGTACCTTCAAAGATTAGTCCGGTGAAGCTGTTAAGACCTTGCTTGGTCAATAGCGTAGTCAATTCGAAAAAAAAGGTACCTTAAAAATCTGTATTCCTACCATACAGTTAAAGATATTGTTTGTTTTTGTTATGTTTGAATTATGAGCTAGGTTTAAAAAAATGTTTATTAATTTTACAGCCTTTTTTATTGAGATTTTTTTTTAATTTCGTCTGATCTTTGCCGTACACTGAAGAAGTGAAACAATCTCTTGACCACCAGATTAGGCCCCCTTCGGCAGCGGCTCAAGCCTAGGTCCGATCCCTCGGCGTGGAGCCCTTGAGTACGCTGCTCGCGCGATACAGTGACACAAAATCTTACATCACTGCGACAACATTACACATATCACATCCACACACGTGTACGCATACACGCTTACACATGCAAGTGAAAGGGTTTTATTTTTTCCCTTATCATACAGCTCAGTGCCGCAACTATGTGAATGTAAAATGAAATTGCATAATAATCATGCTATATTGATATATAACGTTGCAAAATGAAGTTCACAGCGTGCACCGATGCGATATGTGTTCAAGTCTGCATGACGTGTTTTCACCGTGCGTTGGCCGTTGATTAGACATTACTGTGATACGAGATTCTTTGTTACATACTTATCTATAGCCGAGGTGTGATACGCACCCTTGAGCTAGTTGTCAAAATAAAATCGGCTGAGTGCCTTAAGCGCTCGCTTTAGTAGTCCAGTGAAGCTGTTAAGACCTTGCTAGGTCAATAGCATAGTCAGTTCGAAAAAAAAACTGTTTGTTCTCTCCTTCCTATGACATGGGGTTCTTCAAACGTAACATAAAGATACATTTACGCAGCGGCGACTTACTATGGACAGTTCGTCTCTCGGTGGTCGCCATTGTTTTTGGATTGTACTATGCTTATCATCAGGCATAGTGCAGCCATTTCGCCGTACTATAATAAAAAAAATAGATATATAAGATATTTTTTACGCTATAATATTTAGGAGCGGAGTAATTTTCACACAAAATATAGGTCGGAAATTACGACGAAGAAATAGATCGGACGGTTTTTTTTCTCGAACTGACTACGCTTTTGACCAAGCAAGGTCTTAACAGCTTCACCGGACTACTTAATCGGACGGAATGTATAGCGTATACATTGCTTTCGACGTGTGAGACGCTCGACAAGCTCGAGAAAGGCAGAACTGTGAATACAGAAGGAAGAAGAAGAAAAAGGAATATTTTTTATTGTAGGAACACATAAATAAATAAAACCATGCTTAATTAAAAATGTCCAGCAATAACACTCACATTCAGCGGCATACTGCAGTACAACTGAGCGATGCTGCAGCGTTCATTTACAATGGGGGGACCATAACAATGTCCGGACGTCTAGTCGGTGGCTTAACAAAAATATTACCTCGCTATATAAATATAAATAACTATCTGAGCCGGCCACGCGTTGCTGTGGCTCAGGTAATACATGTTGAATTTAAATTATGATAAAGTATTATGGGGTAATAAATCTGCCTAAAAACTCGAAAAAAGAAAAAGCGAGGTTACGTTGTAAATAGATTAACAGAAAATGTAAAATAAACTACAGTTTAAAAAGAAATTCAAAATTTAAACTTGGAGCCACATACGAGACTAGCCGTCACGGCGGACGTTGTCCCGCCCTGATAATAAAAAAAACCTTGATGTTAGACATATGCTGTCGCTGATTTTTTGGCATTATCAAGCTCTACAACTTTTCTCTAGAACTCAATCATATATCTCCCATCGTTAAGGCAGCGTTCGTAAGCCGTTCAGCCGTTTTTTCTTCGACTTGCTTTGCAAATCCAACTCCAACAAAAAAGTCATTTCATTTTTCGGGATAATATATAGTCTATATCACTCACAAATAACGTGGCTTTCTATTGGCAAAAGAATTTTCAAAATCGGTTTACTAGATTCAGAGATTACCCCCTATAAGATCACAAACTCACAAACTTTACCTCTTTATAATATTATTAGTCTCTGCCCGCGACTTCGTTCGCGAGGAATACCTACTTTGGGCTAGCGCTAACACGCAGCGGAACCTCTCAAGAGAAAAATAAACTCCGATTATGATACATTCATCTTTTTAACAAATATATATAATATTTAGAATATATTATGTATATGTCACAAACGTTTTTAATGGATATGCAGATAATAGTTAATTCCAGACATCACCATCGTTCATATATTGATCCACTCTATAATAGCCTTTTGACACCAAAACCCGCTTGACATGGCGCTTAAATTCGCAATCCGGCAAATCGGTAATATCCTTTGGGACTTCGTTGTAAAATCTAACACTACTTCCCAAAAAAGTGTAACTGGTTTTACTAAGTCTAAAACATGGGTCACCCAGTTTGTCACAGTTTCTAGTATTTAGTACATTGTCCGTGCAAACATCAGAATTTCATATAAAATTAATACTGTGCATATATCATAGACCGTGTGCAGGTAATTAACACAAAATTAATAAAACACTGTTACTAAGTCGCGAGTAAAAGTCAGACCGTAATGACCTTTGACTTTAAAATCTAAATTACACTTGTCCACATAAACTTGCCACATGTCAGGTTTATAACATCCTTATTGTTTCGTTTTTTGCTATTATCTAGCGGGCCCGGCGGACGTTATGCCGCCCTAATAATAAAGAAAACCTTGACAAATTATATACCTACCACTTTCTAATGAATCACTTTACCTACTGTTGAAAACCACGTGAAAATCCGTTCAGTACTTTATTTTGATTCAGATTTTTGAGTTTATAGCAAACATGTGGTGAAGTGAAACTGTTATGAGAGGGATTTTTAATGCTGATCCGCAATCTTTTTGTGTGACGAAATGTGGGGCGGGTAAACACTGTGTCGGATAGAGTGTTGAAAACACTGGTTCCCGTCCAATCATCGAAGTTAAGCAACGGTGGGCGCGGTCATTACTTGAATGGGTGAGTGCCTGGGAACACTATATCACGTTGACCTTTTCTTGTATTATTTAAAATGGAAATATTTCTCTGTAATCTGTAATATTCTTTACGGCACACCTTGTTTTTATTTTTTCCTAGTGACCAAACCACCGTACTATATTACACCATAAGCTTACAACCCAAAACCATATCCAAACCAATCCAGGCTGGCATGACGGCGATGAGTGCCGAAGCACGTAGGCCTCTCAGTGTTAGCATTTGTTTTTGATTGTATCTCACTTACGATAAGGTACAATAATCTGGGCGTGATATTATATAATAGAATGGTAATTAGTAACTATATTGGCAAATGTAGTAACACATCTTTATTAGAATTATATCCAAATTATCTTTTGGTCTTAGCTTGGCTTATGTTGATATATTTTCTGAACTCCTAATAATATGCCACCAAAATTTCATTTTTATCAGTCCAGTAGTTAGCACGTAAATGCGTAACACAAACAAACGCACATTCTCATTTATAATATTGCTAAAATGTATACATCTAATACGAGTATTTTATTTATTTCCATTTGACTTTTGCTTGTGGATTCACTCGTACCAAGAAAATATCATGAAATATTAATTAAGGTATTAGCTTCTCTGAGTAACATTAAAATTCGACATTCTAATTTCCATTATTTCGATGCTTAAATTTAATGAGGGAAGGTAAATGATTTAATCTTTTAAGAACTCAGGCAATGAATATACGATGAGTGTTGATTTTTGCATATAAACGACGATGATTTATAAACCAGAAGTACCTACTAGAAATGATATTGTGTCGTTTTAAAATTATTTATTGTTTATAATAATAATCTCAAAGGGATCTTGGAATGTCATGTAGTGGATTTTATATTTTGTACTACTGACGGTGTTTTACGTAATATAGATTGGTTGATTATGCACAAGTTAAGTGCATGGGAAATAATAACACGGCGCCTGGATTTTGATCACCATCTTGTTAACTCACTGAAATGATCACAAGAAATGTATAATATCATTATCTACTGGACAATATTAGTAATTTACTAGAAGATTGTTTGCCAAAAATAAAATAATAATAATGATTCCGTTTTTACATTTGAAAAGTGCAAAAGAAAACGTTGCGATTCTGCATTATATTCTTTATGGTAATCACTACATATAATATAATATCACACATATCACCTCTGGTTGATATATAAAGATGAATGTTTGAAGTATCGGAAAGAGTCAAACCGCCTGGAAGCTTTCGTCGAAAACGCTACCTAATCCCTTTGAGATATAACAACACAATTGAAATAATAAACGACGCAGACTAAGTTGCGGGTATCAGCTAGTACTATCTATACAATCATTGTGTTATTTAAAACCAGAACTTGAAATTACTTTGCCGTGTTTATATAATCTATATTTAATTAGTAAGCAGTGATAAAAAACAATAACTTTTTGTAGTCTCGAGATGAATAGGTGACCGATGCGCTAAATTAAATAACACAAGGCCAACCGGAATCGTGAACGTGCCGCCGTCGTGTCGTCGCGACTCTAGCATACAAATGTAGCAACAATTATTTATTATAATAAAGTGTACCTATAATTGTCTGCTTTATTTCTAATACTTCATCTTTGGCACTTTTCAAAAATCTAACTGCTTATTACATACGCGGTAGCGTTAAAAGTGGCGCGCGAGGGGGAAGGGAGTGTTTTATTTGTCATAGATTAATAAAACAGATATGAAATGTTATTTTGTTAAGAATTTTTTAGCGGTATTTTTGGCAGGAGATAAATTTATTATTTTGCGTCATGGCATGCTACGTAAGCATGACCGGCCGTATTGTACTTGCGCGGCTTGCGTCTGAATAGCGACACGTAGTATAGGAGCCTGTGTGCATGTAATATTGATATTTTACAGCTCATCATAAGTTTCATTGAATAATAGACTTTATAAAAACGTATATAGTTATTGCTCCGAGTGACAAATATGAAACCCACACTAATGTTAATAATTTCAATAAACAAATTCCAAAATGTAAATATTGTCATTCACATTATAATTAATATGAAAATTCAAAAGAGAACACATTTATTTCATTATTTTGAGTATTCACTCCTGTCGGCAGTCCTTATGACTATCTCGACTTTTTTTTTTGTGGTCCATGGATTGTATAGCACGTTATATATAAGAAATACTTCGTATTGTCTTTGATACTTTTGACTCTTCTGTATTAAGATAAAACGTGCCATGTATATAATATTTAGTATACATTTTCTTTTCTCGGAAAAAATTTAGTTTGCTGAATATTGCAACGGTATCTATATTGAATTTGAACGATATTGGATCGGAGCGGCATTACAGCCTCAAAACAGCCGGAATTTTCCTAACAAAATAATGGCCAAAGGAATTCAAGCCTAAATAGATACGAATAATGTTAAAAATCGTTTGAGACTCACCACATGTTGTATACTATTTGGAATCCCCGTGCGTATAGTTTACGTGAAAATTTGTCGAAACTATTCGATTGTTTGAAAGTCGATACTCGCCGAAATACATTTTAGAACAAATAGAAAACTAAATACCGTAGCGGAGTTGTTTCTGTACCGCAAAATGTTCTCGTAAAAAGGTGGGTGAATTTTCAATCATCCCTTTTCGCAATGCAAGTGTTGGGACATCAAAATTGTACGTTTGAGAATACTTGTCGTTCTATATATGCCGTATATATCGTATACTGTATACTTAAGAGGAAATATATACTTTATACGTGATAAGAATAAGAAGTATTTAGGATCGGTATGGTATGGTAGGTATGGAGTAAAATTTAGAAACGAAGATGCTGTACGTTCGAATTCCTGAAATACATTCTGAAAATCCGGGGAAAAAAAATTCATAATCACATTTATAATATTAGCAAGAATTAAGATAAGAATTAAAGAGTGTACAAGATAGATATGACAAAATCATTTAGTGTATATATAAAAATAGATTTAACCGACCTACATGATTTTAAACTTAGCTGTAAGTATATATTCTGCCGATACCGAACTCCGGAATTAGTCTTTAATGATTTGAGCCCCCATATTATACATTGCCCGTTATTTTACATTATTGCCAGTTTCTGTAGTAGGAGTATGGTGTCTCCTTCAGCTGCTGTCCCCCACAACAAACTCATTCTCATCTCTCATCTCATACTCATTGTTTATGTTTCTGTACCTCAGAAACTAAAACCTTATAAACTTATTTAATTGCTAGTTTGTTTGTTTATACGTGTGTATAAAGCTCTATTCTCGAGTATAAAGCTGATGCTAAAATTTAATACTACAAGTCCCAATATTTTTCGACTAGCGGCTGCTTGTGTTCTCGTCTGTATTTGTACCTTTGTGCTTGATGAAAAATATGTGTATTACAAAGAATATAGTGGTAACAATGGCGGACGCGACTCGGCTATTACCTTCCGATACAAAACAAATACTGACCCAGTTGCGGCAAGCGGCCGGGCTAACGGTCATGTGCTGGTTGAATGCAACTATAATGAAACCGGTTTATAAACACCATTTATCGTATAACACCTCGCGGTGTCCGCGTCGTATGTAACATTGACGGATTACATTGTACAAAAAATACAGTTTAATTAAATGATGGTGGGTAAGCTATTTATACGGTATTATACTACTAGCGGACTAGGTAGACGTCCTGCCATACTCTGAGACTGAATATCTGGAATCGATTTCTATTTTATTATATTAGAAATCTAAAGGAATATATTTGGTTAAAAGACATATTCAAAATTTATTTTATTTTTGGCAACCTATCTTCGTCTAGAAGATTATTACTACTATTGTCGAGAAGGTATATAGAAGAGAATATTATAAGTTTCTTGCGATCATTTCAATTAACTAACAAGATGGTGGCCGTCTGTTCTAATTTTCCAGGGAGTTATTGTGGCAAGTCAGTCACCATCAATATTACAAAATATAGAACCAAATAACACAAGATTATAAATAAAATCCATTACATGACATTCCAAGATCCTGTCAAAAACTCCATGCCGATATGTAGCTTAGAATCCTCTAAGCGACTATAAGTACAAAAAAAATCATCAAAATCGATTCAGTGAATTATGAAGAATTATAATTGTATGACATTATATAAACTTTTCTGTGGTAAAAAAAACTTTTTTGTGGTTAAAATTCTGCTAAAATTAATTTTACAGAGGAATCATGTCGATTTTACTGAATTTATAATTTACTATAAGATAATTAATCCACGAATATATGTATAATATTTTTCGAATTTTCCCAATGATCGTTTCCATCGTTTCCGAGGTACAGTGACTGCATCATTGTCGCACCGGCTTAAACAACCGTTACCTCCTGCAACAACGCTTACTTGTGAGTTCCAACCGATACTAGTTATCAATAATATTTATAAAATATTGTTCTGAATCTATGTATACTTTGTATATATCTTATCTATTGTATAAATCTATATTGGAAACAATAAAAAACTTGCCACTCCATGTTTCAGGTTCACTAAAAACAGTAACAGATTTATAGGGTGATATTACAAAAAAAGTTAAATGCGTATTGAATACTTGCTTTAAAATATTACGAATTAAATGCACCGCGGTCTCTGAATGTTCGCCATCTTGCTCTTTTGTCTCGCTTTCGTTAGGAAGCGAAACCTTCGAAACCTTTTTAAAGCAAGTATTCAATACGTATTTAACTTTTTTGTAATAACACGGTTAGTGCTATATTTTATAAAAAAGTCCCAAAACATATTACAGTTCGTCAGATAGTAAGTTCAAGTAGCATGTCAAGCGGGTCTTAATGCATAAAGGTTATATATTATAGGGTGGATCAATATGTGAACGATGGTGACGTCTGGAAGTGATGCCTCCCTTTATGCATCCATCATCAAAACTAATGTAACTGTATATATCTATAAAAATATGACGGTGGTAGTTTTGACGTTCACAAGTGCCTTCTCAGGGCCTCAATTGATTACAGAATTTTTGATTTTGATACACCTATAATATAACTGTATATGTATATATCTATCTATATCTGTAAGTGATATGTTTGTAAAATCCCCCGTGATACAGAATGTCATCTATAGAAACGGTTTTAAAAAGTTGTTTAACAGCATTTTTTGTTATTCTAATATCGCAATCATTAAACTGGCCATTAAGTGTAATTAAATTGATGAAAATAATTGGATCAATAAATTAAATGTAAACAAGGAAATAGTCTATTAAACAAGTTATTTTTTCATATTTGTATTATATATGTATGATTCATATTATAGAGTATCAACTTTGAAGTGAGGTTGCAGAGTTGATTCACTGTGACATAAACACACTTGTCTAATCAATTCGTTGTAGCAGGGTAAATGCTACTGGTCTTGGACTTTTATGACACACTTCATGAACTTGTGGAAAAATCGATCGTACTATACGCTTAAATTAGAACAAAATTACATATTATGTATGGAGAGATTTAAACTTTTAAAGCAGATATTGGTCTTATAATAAATTTAGACACTGGCCTAATGTACAAGACAGTGGTTGTGTTATATTACAGTAGACCGATTGAAAGCCCTGAAAAAGACTCCTGTGTTTGTCGTCAATATGCTGAAATGCTAAATACTGAAATGCCTGTCACAAATTGTAAACCTCTTTTTATTCCTCACTTTGTTTTTCAAAGAGGTCTTCCTCTTAATTTTTGTATGCGGTTTTATTTCTCAGTCTCATATATGAGTGATGAGCCATCTCAGTCTATTTTTTTGTTCCATTAAGCTATTACTATCAGTCTTAAAACGCTGGATGAGTTTTTGGCGGGATCTTGGAATATAATGTAGTGGATTTGATATTTTATTCACAATCTTGTATTACTTGACTTTTTATATTATAATATTGGTGGCGTTTTATGTAATATAGTTTAGTTATTGCCACAGAAGCTCCCTGGAAAGTTCTAACAAGACGTCCCCATTTCGTTAGTTCATTGAAACGATCACAAGGAACTTGTAATATCATTACGTACTCGACAATGGCAGTAATAATCTACTACAAGATTGGTTACCAAAAATAACCAAAACAAACATTCAAATCAGGGAAGGTATAAGGGTGTAAGGGGTGACGAATAACATCATAAGACTTGAAACATCCAAGCCAACCTCACCTGCACGTGGTGCCCCCTGCTGAATAACGAACGGGGCAATAGCGAAAGCGGGGTGGTAGGTATTTACAGCGTGACTGGGTCGCAACCATCATGTATATGGCGAAAAAGCCCGTCATAGTGATTCGCTTCTTCGGGTCCCGTTTCGGGATCAGCCTGTGCATATCCAGCATTTCGCAGTCTGGCATAACAGCGGTGACCGGCGATGGATAGTGTGTCACTCGGTGGTCGCCGTTGTTTTTGGATTGTATTGTGCTTACCAGCAGGCATAGTGCAGCCACTTTGCCGTACTACAATAAAAAAAGGGAAAAATAAGTGTGGGTGCACACTGTTTCCACCCTTGTCTCTTTAACGATCATAGAGGGAGCAGTATGAACACTGCCTGTTAGAAAAACAACCGCCAGCCAGAATGATCGCACTTGCTCGGGCTGTACCGCATATAAGTTCTCTGACATAAACCACACAGAGACTAGTCTAGAGTAGTTATATACGGATGGAATACGAGTCTATAATTAAACTTTTGATTGACGTATCAAAGAAATAAACTAGATATTGTTCCTGTTAATCTTCTTCAAACAAATGCTGATAAATAAATTATTTAAATCAACTAAATATCACAGTTCCTGATTGAATCATAACAAGAACGTCCTTGATGATCAGCATAAAAATTGGATCACGTATGGGCGGAACACGTTTTCGGGTTTAAGATGTATGTTATATTAACGAACGGAGCGATTATGAAATACTTAAAATGCAAAATATATTATTTTTTATCGCTATAGTCAAATTATTGGTCCTGATCTGATAGTAAAATGACACCCACAGCGTAAACATCGCTTGCTATTTGAAGAATGATTATACGAGTAAATATTAAATACTTTATAAAAAATCTGTAGTTAAGCACCAATCACAAACTCACATGTATAATAGATAGAACACTGATTTACATCATTAATATCATATTATAAATTAAAAACAATAATACATTTCTAGACACTTCCTTGTATAGTTACTAAATAAATAATATGACAATTTTGTAATTTAGCCTATCTTGGTAAAAAACTAATTGTCGAACTACAATACTGGATTACGGTAACTGCTTGCAGTCAGAAGGATCACACAATTATTTGTCATTATCACAGTATAAATTCAAATAAGCTATTAGATTAAATTTTATACTACTATATATTATACGTTGTATATATGTTAAGAATATCTTTGCTTGGCGATATTATTCAATATTGATGGCGTCACTAGTTTTTTTTTTGGTCATGTTCCTTACTTACTGTGCATCGTATGATTATTATACAATAAAAACTTAATGTTCAGTTTAAACAAGAAGTCTTGGTTGTTACTATCCCAATATAAACCTATATATTCACAGATATTCATAATTCATATATATCGTCTTTGACTAAACCAATATAGTCATAATTATCATATTGAATTAACGATTGTTAATACTTTTGTTTAAATAGAAATATAATAAACTAGCTGTACCAGCAGCACCACACGTGTTTTTTTTTTAAATTTTATTAAAGAAATATAATATGGTGAGACCATTTACAATTATAGAAATGCTCTTTAAAAACAATTGTAAGTACGACACGCACGCCACTTACAATAGCATGTAACATATACATTAGATATATAAATACTAACAATGTGTAGATTGAGGTTTATCATCAGCAACATATTTGGAACCTTAACCCACCATATAACTACCTCAGTGCTCACTTACACTGTATAAGGAACTAATGAAACAATGACTTAAAGATGAAAGTTCTGTGAAATCAGTCAAACCATTTTGGATATAGCACTGCGGGCGAAGCCACGGTTAACAGCTAGTCTAAATTACTTTTTATAACGTCCACTATCTGTCAGTGAAGTTCTCGTAAAAATCGATCCAGCCGTTTTGGAGGTTACCCGGAACAAACAGACAGACTGAGATTTTCATACCAAATTGGTATAAAAAATATATTTTAATATTACGTACAGACACTTCATTTTTATTATATGTATAGATATAGATAGATTACATGAATTCAAATGCGTAGATGAAAAATATAAATCGCTAATCGCTTCAACAAAATCATAGGTTTAAGTTAAAGCCACCGTTTAAATTCTATTGATTACACGTTTGGTTTTTATTCGAAATGTCAGTGGTATATTCTTAGTTTATTATACGACATTTTTGACAATAACAAAGTGAAGATTCATTCGTCGATATTGAACATAATGTCACTAGGATATTTACTGGTATTAAATTTTAGCAGACAGTAGACTTGACCTATAAATAGACATAGATAACTATTATGCGAGGATCCGTGTGGCGCCATCGTTATATTTTTAATACATTATATTATTCTCATCTGGTATTAAATGATGATATCGTCGAAGATAGTAAACACGCTAAACGTAGAGCGGGACTGGCTGTCAAGTGCTGCTGTCGAAACACATCAACTTGTGCTCGGTGACAGATTTTGAACTGGAGGGTGGTAGATAGCCAGGCGGATTTAGAAAAAAGCCCTACCACCAGGAATTCAAATTAAGAACAATATTCCGAATTATTTTTTAAGGCATTTACTTTAAAGTCGTGATTTGAAAGTTAAAGACTTACATTTATTTTTCATATGTCGTTATTTGGTTCTTAATTACGTGATACATATCATTCTACAATCAAGAGAAAAAATAAAGGAAATTTTGCAAATATTTGCATGAGTTTGCTTGTAACGCCTTCAGGCCTGAACTACCCAACCGATCGTCATTAAATTTTGCAAACACTTTGTCATAAGTACCAAAAAGGACATATGGGACCTTTTTTCCACTAGAAGTACTCTCTTCAAGGAATAGGTCAAGTCTATATTAATGCGAATTGAGCCGCGAGCAAAATCTAATATACTATAACAATAAATTTTTTTTGCTTAAAAAATGTTTATTCTGTATTAACAATTGTTTTTTTTTATACTATTGGCAGCAAACGAACATGCGGGTCACCTGATGGTAAGTGATCACCACCGTCCATGGACACCTGCGACACGAGAAGAAATCAGTTGGTTGGATCCTGGTTCAGCACCTAAACAATGCCCTAAACGAAAACTTACCCCTAGAAAAGTGATGGTCACTGTTTGGTGGTATAGCGCCGGTGTGATTCATCACAGCTTCTTACCAAACGGGGTGAGCATTACTGCAGATGTGTACTGTGAAGAACTGAACACAATGATGGAGAAGCTGGCACATCTCCAACCAATCTGGTCAATCGCTAGTCTCCGCTGCTTCTGCATGACAACGCGCGACCTCATACTGCACAGCAGACGGTCTCCAAGTTGCAAGAACTGGAGTTGAAAGTTCTCTGTCATCCGCCCTACTCACCAGACCTTGTGCCTACAGACTACTATTTTTTCCAGAATTTGGATAACTCTTTGGCGGGAAAAAAATTCAATACCCGAGAGGCAGTACAAAATGACTTTGAAGAATTTGTTACCTCCCGTCCAGCTGACTTCTTTAAGAAGGGCATCAATAAACTGCCACTGCGTTGGCAAAGATGCATTGATTACATGGCTGATGACTTCGATTAATACAAATAAAAAATACATGATTCGTAGATGAAAAATATAAATCGCTAATCGCTTCAACAAAATCATAGGTTTAAGTTAAAACCACCGTTTAAATTCTATTGATTACACATTCGGTTTTTGTTCGAAATGTCAGTGGTATATTCTTAGTTTATTATACGACATTTTTGACAATAACAAAGTGAAGATTCATTCGTCGATATTGAACATAATGTCACTAGGATATTTACTGGTATTAAATTTTAGCAGACAGTAGACTTGACGTATAGAGACATAGATAATTACTATGCGAGGATCCGTGTGGCGCCATCGTTATATATTTTTTAATACATTATATTAATCTCATCTGGTATTAAATGACGATATCGTCGAAGATAGTAAACACGCTAAACGTAGAGCGGGACTGGCTGTTAAGTGCAGCTGTTGGAACACATCAACTTGTGCTCGGTGACAGATTTTGAACTGGAGGGTGGTAGCTAACCAGGCTGATTTAGGCCCTGCCACCAGGAATTAAAATTAAGAACAATATTCCGAATTATTTTTTAAGGCATGTTGTTTAATGTCGTGATTTGAAAGTAAAAACCAGACTTAAATTTATTTTTCGTATGTCGATATTTGGTTCTTAATTGCATGATACATATCATTCTACAATCAAGAGAAAAAGTAAAGGAAATTTTGCAAATATCTGCTCTGCATCCTAACTAATATCATAGATGTGAATACGAGTTTGTTTGTAACGCTTTCAGACCTGAACAACCGAACCGATCATCATTAAATTTTGCAAACACTTTGTTATAAGTACCAAAAAGGACATATGGGACCTTTTTCCATTAGAAGTACTGTCTTCAAGGAATAGGTCAAGTCTATATTAATGCGAATTGAGCCGCGAGCAAAATCTAATATACTACAACAATAATTTTATTTGCTTAAAAAATGTTTATTCTGTATTGACAATTGTTATACCAAGTTCAAAAAAATATATTAAATAAAAAATAATACTACATTTATAAACGTTTTTTAAACACTATGCCTATGATATTGATGATAACAAATGTAAATATTTATATTTAATCCATGTGTTATTTCGAAACAAGAAAATATATTAAATAAAAAATAATACTACATTTATGAACGTTGCTTCAACACTATGCCTATGATATCGATGATAACAAATGTAAATATTTATATTTAATCCATGTGTTATTTCGAAACATCGACGTTTGCGATGTAAATACCAGAATCAACGGTCAATGTTTATCGTAAGTCTCACTGCGGCAATTAACGGTACAGAATGCCGATAATGAATATCCGACTCAATTGTATTGCTAACTTACGCAGAAATTAGGTATGTTTTCCACTAATACATATTTATAACTAAAATACTATTTGCATGGGTTTTATACAGCTGTTACATTATTACACAATACGGAAACAGTCAAGTTTTGGGGACTAGTCACCACCGTGGGATCGTGAGAACTACCTTATATATTGAATCTCGATTTGCAGACACTATTCGTTCAAACTTCGAGCAGTAGCGACGTCTCTTAGGCTAAGTTTTAGATTAGATTTTAATAGGTTTAGTTTTATGGTACTATTGTCTCACACCTCGAGCTGTAGGAACCTTTTAGTTGTAGATTGAATATAAATTAAATTTAATCTTTTAATATTAAAAGTGCGTTTTTATATTTCACGAATGCGCCCCTTGTAATTCGGGCACCTTCGTGTATAAATATTACTCAGTTAAGATTTTTTAAATCGTTTGTTTGTCTGTGAGAGAGACATATCTACAATTTTGAAAACGAAAGCGAGTTTTGCTATGATAGTGTCACAAAATTTACACCAGCTTATAATCGATAACGATGTACTCCAATGAATTTTACGTTTTGCCTACCTTCAAGGTAGTCAGAAAGAAAGTAGATAGGGAAGTAAACAGCGTGGATATGTAACCGTGATACTCATTCTGTCACTGTTATTGTTAGTACCATTACTCTATCTACGCTCAGTTTGTAGGTTTTCGTGTGGAAGTGAAACGACTGATAGCTTTCTCTCTCACTTGTAGCAGCGTGTGTCAAGAACGTGAATATGTGAGCGTTCCAGAGTTTTATTGTTTGTACTTTCCCTTTTTTGTTTTAAACTTTGTTAAATGTTCACATAATTATAGAAAGTTAAAAGACAGAGTGTCGTAGTTGTAAATATTTCAAATATCTGCCATTATCCATAGCCGAACACAAAACATCTATTAGAATAGCTTGTTAACCTGCCCCTATTTACTAGCCGCCATTGTAGCATTTTGTGTATTAATTTCGGCAACAGCAATAGTAGTTGATTCTACATAAAATCCAAGTCCTATACCAACAGTACGTAATAACTCAGTTACAAACAATAACTTTCTTATATACGTGTCCCCACCAAAAATGTTATAGTTCATTTGTGCTTAAGTATATTACAATATAAATAAAACAGTAATATTCAGGAGACGTTTATAAACAGCATTTCTTAACACGTAGAATGTAGAAAATCAATTAAATTCGAAACGTCATATACCAGGAAGCATATAAAACTAGTTTTTCATCAGGCTCTATGATACCATCCTACAAAGCTGACGTGGAGAAAGTTTTGGGGAGATCCTAGTCTGTCATGTAGTGGATTTTAATTTTATTCATAATCTTGTGTTAATTGACTCTACATTTTTTAAATTGGTGGTGTTTTACGTAATATAGTATGGTTATTGTGCACAATTGAAGTATATGAAAAATAATACCGCTGAGTATGGATTCTAAGATTCCACAAAACTGCCTGGAAAGTTGTAACAAGAGGGCCACCGTCTTGTTAGAATATTGAAATGGTCGCAAGAAACTTATATTATTATTATCTACTTGACAATATCAGTAATAATGGACTAGAAGATTGGTTGCCAAAAAAACTTAAAAAAAGCAGAATCAAATTATGAAATAATTCTGAGCTCTACGTTAAGGAATACATTTTAATTAAACCATAGTAAGGCATTTTGTAATGTCCGTCTATCTGTCTATAAGCCTCTTGCAGATATGTTCCAGCAACTGCACACAAGTGCCAGTCTTTCTAGCCGTAACTTATAAACATGAAAGACCAGATTAACACTTAAAAACAGTGTACACTCCTCAGCAGTGGTGTGATCCCGAGCGATGTCCGGTATCATTAGACCATGGTTCGAATCCCGGTTGAGGATGTATTATATCTTTGTAGTCCGGTGAAGCTGTTAAGACCTTGCTTGGTCAATAGCGTAGTCAGTTCGAAAAGAAAAAAAAGAAAAAGAAAAAAAAAAACTTAAAAACAGTTGAGATTATAGTCTATAGAGCTATAAATTTAAAAAAGGCTAGGCAGTCATAAGGATTACGGATTAAGGATTAAGTGAAAACTCAAAACAATGGAGTAAATGTGTTGTCGATTGAATTTTTAAATTAATTATATTCTGAATTATCTAAATTTCATAATTTGTGTATTGGAATTATTAACATTAGTCTTGTTTTCACATGTATTGGAACTCGCAGCAATAATTATGTAAATTATTGTACAATTAAATAATTAATTGTTCAAACAAATGACGGGATGCACTAGTTCAATATAAAATATCAATATTACATGTACACAGGCCGCTCTATATACGTTCTATATATACGCAAGCGCAATATGTCACGAGCATGTCAGTCACGCTTTACTAGGATGTCACTGACGCAAAACCAAAAGTTTTGCTCTTGCCAAATTCCGCTCAACGCGCCTAAAGGAGTTTTTTTTTTCGATCTGACTGTGCTATTGACCTTGTAAGGCCTTCACAGCTTCACCGGACTACTACAGAAATAGTGCAAGTATAAGTATATATTAACAATGATTCATAGCATCGCATAGTGTATCGTATCGCTCATGAAGTGTACAACAGTTCTTATCGGAGCTGTTTGCGCGATCCGATATCGGAAATCATAATTGTTATCAAATACACGTCGAGCGACCGGGCAATTGTCTCGAGGTTTCTTTACTGCTTTCCAAAGCGCTTATGTATACAGTATTATGTGATATTTACGTTATTACAGTACAACGTGTATTATTTAATATTTGATTGCTATGGTATAAGTATTATTTGGTATTACGAGGTCGCCACTTATTATTTTCTTTTAAGGGGTAATTATGCATACTTCACAACGCAGTCTATTTTATGATTCCCAAGGCCAAAATTACAGAGCACGAACTCTAGCATTATCTAAACTGGAATCTTACTTTTATTATATAATTTTATAACCGCATAATTGTTATAATTTTATCCTAGACATTGTTTTTAGTAGATTAGAATGCTTGGTAACTACCTACTGAGTGAGTAGATGTATACTATACTAGCTGACCCATGCAACTTCGTCTGCACCAAATCGGTTATAACAGGGTTTAATTGTATTTTTAAACGCAAATAATATTAAAAAACCTAAATCCCGATTGCAGCGACATCTAACATTTTCAATTCTGAATCAAAACTATCCAGGGACTCACTCAAACATATACCCAGTTGGTATGTGAGAAATCTTTTAAAATAAGCTGTTCGCAGCATTACCTAAAGTATCCAATTAAGATCAAAACTAACTTACATATATTGCCGATAAATGTCTTCTCAGTACCCATTGTAACTTCATCACTTAACATACTGTAAAAATTAAACTTTATCTACATTAAATTTCCGTTTTGTTGTTAAGTGATCACCACCGTCCATAGACACCAACAACACCAGGGAGTCGTAAGTGCGTTGCCACCCTTTGGAGAGAAGGGGAGGGAAAGGGGCCAGGAGAGAGGAGAGGGGGGGGAGTTGGGCCTCCGGCGCTCTCACTGACCGAACGACGCAAGCACTGTTACTTCACGTCGGTTTTCTATGAGGGGGTGGTAGTACCCCGGGCGAGCCGACCCATTCATGCTGAAACAGTAATAGTTTCAGTTGAGTTATGTTATGTAAAATAAAAACATGTATAAGGTGTCTAAAGAAATGAAAAAAAAGTCGAGGCAGACATAAGGACTGCCGATAGAAGTGAAACCTCAAAACAATGAAATAAATGTGTTCTGTTTTGAAATTTCATTTCTGCCACCTGAGTCACAGAATTACCTAGTTTGGGTGGCAGCGGTCATATGTAGAATTCATCAATTTTTAATGTAGTTTTTGATAGTTTGCGGTCCATAGTTCTAGTTTGATAAATTGTATAATAATATTTTTTAAGTTTATGATTTATAGTCAACCTCTTCACTATTGTTGTTTTAGCATATTGTATATTATCTGTAATAAGTTATAATTACTTGTAAAACAATATAACAGCACCGCAATGTATTGTATCACATACAAATAAATAATAATTTGAAGGACAATATTTAAATTGCAGAATATGTTTATTGAAATTATTAACATTAGTGTGATTTTCATATCTATCGGCACTTGGAGCAATAATTATATACATTTTTTCTAAATTCTATTAATCAATAAAACTTATGATGACCTGCAAAATATCAATATTACATATACACAAGCACATATACTACGCTTCGCTAGTCTGACACAAGCCGCTCAAGCGCAATACGACCGGTTATGCTTACGTAGCATGTGATAACGTGAAATTATAAATTGATCTCCCGCCAAAAATACCTCTCAACGTGCCTAAAGAAGTTTTCACTTCAAAAAGTATTCCGGAGTCTACCAGTGAAGCAATTTTCCGCAGTGGTAAAAGAATTACTGTGTGAAAATATTACCCCTATTGAGTATCCTTTTTGTGCCTAATTTACCAGTAACTAATTTTATTACGTATTGGAGTATTCAGCGTGGTATAGATAAATTACCGGCTATACACGTAATTTGTAAATAAACTCCGGAAAAATAAATTCGGAGGAAACAATTTCACAGTTATTCGGTTCAAGAATTTACCGGTCGTAGTCGTTTAAGCCGTCCAAGGTCGAGACTGAAAATTTAGCGTAACAATTATCTTGTACGAGACTTTACTATAACTAATATTTACTAAAGGATCAGAGCTAAGTATGATGTGGTAAAAAATATGGTCTTATAAAATTCCCCGCTGGTGTTCTAAGGTATCATCGGTATCTTTTATATAATAATGAATGGCAGACAAAACACAATGATGAGATTTGTTGTTAAAACTATTAAATTTGAAAATATCTATGGGCACGACATGTCTTAAGAATGGCGGAGACCGGGATGCCTGAAAGACTTTTACAAAATTTTGGATGTAGAATTGAAGGCAGGCCTAAATGAAGACAGTGAGGTGGCGTGCATAGTTGGTGCGAGAAATTTGAAAGAGAAAGCTGAAAATACATCCATCTAGAGCAATATCTATTGGACCTTATAAACGACCAAACACTCGTGATGGGTAAGTGGTTTGACCGGTGGAATATCAATCCGATGTCCGCAGGTTCAAACGCTGGCATGTACTAATGCATTTTTCGGAGTTCGTGTACATTTACTAATTTAAATTGGTAGCACTATCGGTTGACGGTGAAGGAAAATATCGTGAGGAAATGTTAACTGAGAAATATTCTTATAGTACTACTGTATGTGGGAAAAAAAGGACTGTGGATTTCTCAGAGTTTGAAATCGTCAATACGTCGTGGTCTGGTGCGGGTGATTATGCCCATACGTTTCTTTGGGAAGAGGCCTATGAACCTGCAGTTGGTCTCTTAGAGACTGATGATGATTTTGATATTGGACGAGACTAACTATGTAGAGCCTCTGATAATGTTGATGACGTAGTCCACTACTGACCAAAAATCTCTTTGTGAAGTAAAGCAAGGAAGTTATTATCACGTCTATTCACAATACACGCTTGTTTGTCTATAATAAGAACAGTTCTTATGAGAATTTGCAAGATGATGTTTATAAATTTGATGGATTAATAAATAAATAAATAATAAAATTAGCGAAATGAAAAGCGAAATGAATCAGAAACCAACAGAAACAAACCAAATGGAAAACAGAATCACAAAATCCATTAAAACACACATTGATAAAAAATTTGAAGAAATGAATAACTAATTTAAATTGGTAACACTATCGGCTGACGGTGAAGGATAACATCGTGAGGAAATGTTAACTGAGAAATATTCTTATAGTACTACTGTGTGTGGAAAAAATAGGACTGTGGATTTCTCAGAGTTTGAAATCGTCAATACGTCGTGGTCTGGTGCGGGTGATTATGCCCATACGTTTCTTCGGGCAGAGGCCTATGACTTAGAGACTGATGATGATTTTGATATTGGACCAGACTGACTATGTAGAGCTTCTGATAATGTTGATCACGAATACGGAATGGTAGTGGAATACCACTACTGACCAAAAATCTCTTTGCGTAGTAAAGCAAGGAAGTAATTATTACATCTATTCGCTATACACCTTGATGTTGTTGATAAATTTGACGGAGGATTACATTTACTATTTTATCAGAAAATAAAAATACTTAAAAGTCTTATCTTTGACAGTGCATGAAGCACTTTCATTACACAATGCTATGAACCGATGGGGTATATCATGTCGCTATACATAGACTTTCATGCAAACGGAATCTTAATACCATTTTATTACATTTATTGTATGTATTGTAGTTACAGTTTAGAGTGTCAAGCGTCCTATTACGCCATTCCTTTTGATTCCATTTAAACCCCATTTTTTGTTAGCTTATTATTTTCTTTTAAGGGGTAATTATGCATACTTCAAAACGCAGTCTATTATATGATTCCCAAGGCCAAAATTACAGAGCACGAACTCTAGCATTATCTAAACCGGAATCTTACTTTTATTATATAATTTTATAACCGCATAATTGTTATAATTTTATCCTAGACACTGTTTTTAGTAGATTAGAATGCTTGGTACCTACAGAGTGAGTAGATGTACACTATACTAGCTGACCCGTGCAATTTCGTCTACACCAAATCGGTTATTACAGGTTTTAATTGTATTTTTAAACGCAAATAATATTAAAAAACCTAAATCCCGATTGCAGCGACATCTAACATTTTCAATTCTGAATCAAAACTATCCAGGGACTCACTCAAACATATACCCAGTTGGTATGTGAGAAATCTTTTAAAATAAGCTGTTCGCAGCATTACCTAAAGTATCCAATTAAGATCAAAACTAACTTACATATATTGCCGATAAATGTCTTCTCAGTACCCATTGTAACTTCATCACTTAACATACTGTAAAAATTAAACTTTATCTACATTAAATTTCCGTTTTGTTTTAGTTGTTTGTTTTATAAGAATTTGTAAAGTATACGTGAAATCTGCAATCAATCTTAATTTTCTCAAATTTATTTTACTTTTGACATATAAACCACCTTTTTCACTGAGATACTGAACTTGGGATACTATACCTTGCTAACAGTGAAAGAATTTTTGAAATCGGATCAGTAGCACCAAGCATTCCTCGAAAACAAAACTTTACCTCTCTTTATAATATTAGTATAAATACAACATAGTATGGTAACTGCAAACACCTCAATTGATCATTTTAATCTTAGATTCACAAACTTGAACCCAATTACTTCAAGACTCAACTATATTTATAAAACTAATTTTATCAAATATCGCAACAACACACGTACTGATAGAACTCTAATTGAGATTCATCTTCTACAACGCAATTAACTATTATCTAGATTTATGTTTTAGAAAAAAATCTTGTCACCTTTGTTTAGCAAACATTTTTTTTATACAATGAAATAAATATAAGAACATATAAGTGACAGTTTCGTTGACACATATTTTTCATATGTGGTTGATAATTGCGCATAGGAATGTCATGTAGCCGTAGCTCAGTTATAACATACTGAACATTATATGGTCCGACGGAGTCGACGGTTCGGAACCTAGCGATCTTTTTTTTGGTATTTTTTTTAAAGTAGCTTAGAGAAATATGGCTTTAATTTTTAGCTAATCTGTCTGCTATATATTGCACAAAGAAAATTTAGCAAAATCCGTCAAGAATGTCAAATTTTTTACTTTCGTCCGTTATCCTGGAGAATCCCTTGTGTTTTATGAGACAAAAATATATAGATGTAGTCTTGTAATATTAATTATCACTGTGCCAAGTTTCGTCGAAATCGGTTTAGTACTTTCAGAGTGATGCGTGTTCAAACAGACAGACAGACAGACAAAAATTTTAAAAGGGTTATTTTTGGCTTCTACGTCGACAACAAAGCCTACCCCGATCAAAATTTTCAAAGAATATTTAATGTACAGATTTAGCCCTGCTACAGTTTTATTATAATATATAGATAGATAGATAGATTATTACGCCCGTGGGTAATGAAAAATACCGATTGCATCGAAATAAATTTGGAAATATAAAAATTTTATAGATTCGCTGTCGGCCAATCACACTAGGGTCTCACTAATGCCTTATGCTGCGATTGTAGTTCGCTTGCAGATTCTTTTTCCTTCTTTTTATAACTTTATAGGTTTTAGCGTTTGATCACAATCTTATCTGATGTTAAATGACGATGTTTTTTTTTATTTCATAAGAGGAAAACACACAAGTGGGTCGACTGATGTTAAGTGATCACCACCGTCCATAGACACTGACAACACCAGGGGAGTCGCAAGTGCGTTGCCACCCTTTGGTGGGAAGGGGAAGGGGACGGAAGGTGGGCCTCTGGCAATGCAAGCACTGTTATTTCACTTTTTCACGTTTTCTGTGTGTCGGGTGGTAGTACCTCGGGCGAGCCGACCCATTCATGCTGAAACCAGTAATAGTTCCAGCGTGGCTCTACCACCTATAGCAGCGATGTGGTTTAAGATGGTAAATCTAGAGGTGGACCGGCTCTCAATTGCAGCTTGAATACAGAAACAGATGCTTAGCGACAGATTTTTAACTCGAGGGTGGTATCTAGCGGGCGGCGGACTTAGAAAAAACCCTATCATCGTGCTACTTCTATTTTCTTGCTTTTCGAATTCGCTTTGATATAGAATGTAGAGAGAAAAAAGGGAAATTGAATAAAGTGTTTTTGATTTTATTTTGTTTGTATTGTATGAGAAAAAACCCTATCATCGTGCTACTTCTATTTTCTTGCTTTTCGAATTCGCTTTGATATAGAATGTAGAGAGAAAAAAGGGAAATTGAAAAAAGTGTTTTTGATTTTATTTTGTTTGTATTGTATGTGTATTGTATTTTGGTGGTACTTTTAACGTTTATACGCGTCTTTTCAGGGCCTAAATGCAATCATGTATTTTTGATTTTGATTTTAATATAAGGCAAATTTAGTTAAATCTTAAATTTTGGTGTAACAGTAATTATAAAAATCCAGTATGTTTGTATTATATCCAAACTGTGAAGAAATTTTATAAAAATATAGAGTTCTCGATACTCCTTCAATGACCTTCATCAACGCGTTCAGAGCTATCATTCTCCGGAGTAGGTAAAAAAAGCAAAGGTAAATTAGTATAAACAATGATTTTTTTCGTCGGCTCCGTCATCCGTTGAATAAACAATCATGAAGCATTATAGCAAAACCGATTAGTATTTTTTTTTAATATTGAACTACTAATTGATCGTCGTTTAAACAAAAGTATTATTTTTGAAGTGATAACTTCTTTAGGCGCGTTGAGCGGTATATTTTGGAGGGAGACTGGAGTTGCGGGAATACATCGATAAGAAATTGACCATATAATTTTAGGCGCGTTGAGCGGTATATTTTAGAGGGAGACTGGAGTTGCGGGAATACATCGATAAGAAATTGACCATATAATAAACTTTAGAACAGGGGCCTGTACCATTCCTTTAAATTCTGTCCCGAGTTCTTAAATAGTTATTTCGATCGTCGTTTAAACAAAAGTATTATTTTTGAAGTGATAACTTCTTTAGGCGCGTTGAGCGGTATATTTTAGAGGGAGACTGGAGTTGCGGGAAGACATCGATAAGAAATTGACCATATAATAAACTTTAGAACAGGGGCCTGTACCATTCCTTTAAATTCTGCCCCAAGTTCTTAAATAGTTATTTCGTTTGTACATAAAGACACTCCAAAGACTTCAGTAAACCACTCGTCCCTTTGATTTGAAACCAGTGCAAAACTTGTAGTTTAATTAGGAAATTCATTATAGGGCCGTCATGGGCAGTGATTGTGCTTGGAGGCTTTTAATTAACAGACTACTGGTTTCCATAATTTTCATCACGCCGTTATCGTTTACGGGATATATAGAAGGGGTAAAAAAGTTCAGACCAGTGTTCCGTTAGAAGGCACATCATTTGATAATTACTAAACCGATTAAAATTTTCTTTACTGAGAATTATAGGACTGAATTTGAGGAAGGTTTTAGGCTACACATTATTACGTTATTCTTTAAATTCTAAACAAGAAATATCCAATTTTAAATAGGATATAGATATGTTTTGTGTAGCATCGACAACGAAAGAAGTTACGTTTACCGGCTATCTATACAGATACTAAGGATGTAAATTGGACGTATCTGTACTTTTTAGATTTTTATGAAAAAAAAAATTGTTGCAGGTGTCTAGGAATAACTATTGAAATACATCTCAATCGTTTTTAGAAATGTCCGTCTCTTTCTCTGTCTGTCTGTTTGTTTGAACACGCATCACTGCTAATGTTCTCTGTTCACGATAAATCCTCACCAAGAAGATCATAAAACACGTCCTCGAGTAATATTTAGTATTGGTTTCATTAAAATTGGTTCAAAAGTTATTGTGATTTAAATAAAGACGTGACTTAAGTACGAGAGAAAAATAGATAAGTAAATAGACTTAATACATTCAGATAAATTTATTAGTCAGTGTTTTTTTACATTAGGTTCCACGCGGACGGAGTAGGGTATAACTAGAAACGACAAAATTAGAGTTAATAGAATAAAATACAACCCCCGATAAACCTAAATAAAAGTGTATTTTCCATGACAGTTTCAAATGATTTTCACAACAAGTACAAAGATAAGATAGTACAAAGATTAAGGTCAAGTTAATAAAATGTTTTTTTTTATTAATATTAAATTAACACCGCAGTGAAAACCGGACGAGTTTTACGACGGCAGGTATGTTTATTTTAAATAAGGATACAAAATAATGAGGTAATTTTTATACTCAATTATAGCTCAGTAAAAAAAATCTTTTTCACAATTATCGTGAAAATTATAATTTTATTTTTCAAGCGGAATAATAAAATGACTTTAATTATATATCAAGGAAGTAAAATTATCGCAATATGTTTATCGTCGTATAAACAATTATAAATACTAGCGGCAACCCATGACTTTATCTGCATTTGCGTCTGTACAAATGATGATAACATACATCCTCTTGGCGTAACTCGAACAGCTTATACAGTTCTCAGGTGGCATAAAGTGTTTTTGATTTTATTTTGTTTGTATTGTATGTGTATTGTATTTTGGTGGTACTTTTAACGTTTATACGCGTCTTTTCAGGGCCTAAATGCAATCATGTATTTTTGATTTTGATTTTAATATAAGGCAAATTTAGTTAAATCTTAAATTTTGGTGTAAGAGTAATTATAAAAATCCAGTATGTTTGTATTATATCCAAACTGTGAAGAAATTTTATAAAAATATAGAGTACTCGATACTCCTTCAATGACCTTTATCAGCGCGTTCAGAGCTATCATTCTCCGGAGTAGGTAAAAAAAGCAAAGGTAAATTAGTATAAACAATGATTTTTTTCGTCGGCTCCGTCATCCGTTGAATAAACAATCATGAAGCATTATAGCAAAACCGATGAGTAATTTTTTAAATATTGAACTACTAATTGATCGTCGTTTAAACAAAAGTATTATTTTTGAAGTGATAACTTCTTTAGGCGCGTTGAGCGGTATATTTTAGAGGGAGACTGGAGTTGCGGGAAGACATCGATAAGAAATTGACCATATAATAAACTTTAGAACAGGGGCCTGTACCATTCCTTTAAATTCTGTCCCGAGTTCTTAAATAGTTATTTCGTTTGTACATAAAGACACTCCAAAGACTTCAGTAAACCACTCGTCCCTTTGATTTGAAACCAGTGCAAAACTTGTAGTTTAATTAGGAAATTCATTATAGGGCCGTCATGGGCAGTGATTGTGCTCGGAGGCTTTTAATTAACAGACTACTGGTTTCCATAATTTTCATCACGCCGGTATCGTTTACGGGATATATAGAAGGGGTAAACAAATTCAGACCAGTGTTACGTTAGAAGGCACATAATTTGATAATTACCGATTTAAATTTTCTTTACTGAGAATTATAGAACTGAATTTGAGGAAGGTTTTAGGCTACACATTATTACGTTATTCTTTAAATGCTAAACAAGAAATATCCAATTTTAAATAGGACAAAGACAAGTTTTGTGTATCATCGACAACGAAAGAAGTTACGTTTACCGTAATACAGATACTAAGAATGGAAATCGGACATATCTGTACTTTTTAGATTTTTATGAAAAAAAAATTGTTGCAGGTGTCTAGGAATAACTATTGAAATACATTTCAATCATTTTTAGAAATGTCTGTCTCTTTATCTGTCTGTCTGTTTGTTTGAACACGCATCACTGCTAATGCTCTCTGTACACGATAAATCCTCACCAAGAAGATCATAAAACACGTCCTCGAGTAATATTTAGTATTGGTTTCATTAAAATTGGTTCAAAAGTTATTGTAATTTAAATAAAGACGTGACTTAAATACGAGAGAAAAATAGATAAGTAAATGGACTTTATACATTAAGATGATTTTATTAATAACTGTTTTTGTTTACATTATGTTCCACGAGGACGGAGTAGGGTATAACTAGAAACGACAAAATTAGAGTTAATAAAATACAACCCCTAATAAACCTAAATAAAAGTGAAGTTTCCATGATAGTTTCAAATGATTTTCACAACAACTACAAAGATAAGATAGTACAAAGATTAAGGTCAAATTAATAAAAGGTTTTTTTATTAATATTAAATTAACACCGCGGTGAAAACCGGACGAGTTTTACGACGGCATGTATGTTTATTTTAAACAAGGATACAAAATAATGAGGTAATTTTTATACTCAATTATAGCTCAGTAAAAAAAAACTTTTTCACAATTATCGTGATAATTATAATTTTATTTTTCAAGCGGAATAATAAAATGACTTTAATTATATATCAAGGACATAAAATTATCGCAATATGTTTATCGTCGTATAAACAATTATAAATACTAGCGGCAACCCATGACTTTATCTGCATTTGCGTCTGTACAAATGATGATAACATACATCCTCTTGGCGTAACTCGAATAGCTTATACAGTTCTCAGGTGGCATGATTTTTTACAATTTACATAGCACTTGTCATCATATTATAGCAAATTTAAGAAATATACTAATTGATCATACCTTATTTATTATTCTAATATACAGGTTATATTACTGTACAGTTTCATCGAAATCCGTTTAGTATTTTTCCGTAAAAGTAACAAATATCCACCTTCAAAAACTCTGTCGTTTAAGTTAACAGAGTATGATAAGTTTTTTTCTTATAGTAGCACGGCAAAATGACTGCACTATGCCTGATGGTAAGCATAGTACAGTCCAAAAACAATGGCGACCACCGGAATACATCGATAAGAAATTGACCATATAATAAACTTTAGAACAGGGGCCTGTACCATTCCTTTAAATTCTGTCCCGAGTTCTTAAATAGTTATTTCGTTTGTACATAAAGACACTCCAAAGACTTCAGTAAACCACTCGTCCCTTTGATTTGAAACCAGTGCAAAACTTGTAGTTTAATTAGGAAATTCATTATAGGGCCGTCATGGGCAGTGATTGTGCTCGGAGGCTTTTAATTAACAGACTACTGGTTTCCATAATTTTCATCACGCCGGTATCGTTTACGGGATATATAGAAGGGGTAAACAAATTCAGACCAGTGTTACGTTAGAAGGCACATAATTTGATAATTACCGATTTAAATTTTCTTTACTGAGAATTATAGAACTGAATTTGAGGAAGGTTTTAGGCTACACATTATTACGTTATTCTTTAAATGCTAAACAAGAAATATCCAATTTTAAATAGGACAAAGACAAGTTTTGTGTATCATCGACAACGAAAGAAGTTACGTTTACCGTAATACAGATACTAAGAATGGAAATCGGACATATCTGTACTTTTTAGATTTTTATGAAAAAAAAATTGTTGCAGGTGTCTAGGAATAACTATTGAAATACATTTCAATCATTTTTAGAAATGTCTGTCTCTTTATCTGTCTGTCTGTTTGTTTGAACACGCATCACTGCTAATGCTCTCTGTACACGATAAATCCTCACCAAGAAGATCATAAAACACGTCCTCGAGTAATATTTAGTATTGGTTTCATTAAAATTGGTTCAAAAGTTATTGTAATTTAAATAAAGACGTGACTTAAATACGAGAGAAAAATAGATAAGTAAATGGACTTTATACATTAAGATGATTTTATTAATAACTGTTTTTGTTTACATTATGTTCCACGAGGACGGAGTAGGGTATAACTAGAAACGACAAAATTAGAGTTAATAAAATACAACCCCTAATAAACCTAAATAAAAGTGAAGTTTCCATGATAGTTTCAAATGATTTTCACAACAACTACAAAGATAAGATAGTACAAAGATTAAGGTCAAATTAATAAAAGGTTTTTTTATTAATATTAAATTAACACCGCGTGGTGGTTGCGACCCAGTCAGGCTGTAAAACCCTACCATCCCGCAAAACTAAAAAAGTAGCTAAAAGTATAATTTTCATCACCAGCATGTAAGAGACCCACTGCAGGGCAATAGGCCTTTTTCCGAAGAAAGGTGTAGGCATAATCACCACGTCAGCTTGCTTACGTCACAACTTATTGGCGATTTCAAATCTGAGAAATCCACAGTTCTATATTTTCGCACATACAGTAGTACTACAGTACTACAAGAAGATTTCTTTAATTCAAGTTGACGGGGCTTGTACCTGCGGACATTGGATGGATATGGTACCGATCAAACCACTAGAACACGATGACATGAAGTATCAGAGAAGAATATTTGTTGGTCGCCTTGATCTGTCAGTCCTTGGGATCAGCGTGCGTTTCATGCTATATTGAATAAATACGACTGTCCTGATGATCTATCAGTATAGCATTTGTTTGCTAGGTATCTATCTATAAGTATAGAAAAAAAATAACAATTTACCATGTGTTAATCTCGAAAAAACTCGAAAATTTATTATATTAGTAAACTTAATATTTTAAATATTCTCAACAGATGACAACTAGTTTTATATCAAACCTGAGAAAACAAGTCGACTGACATAACTTTATGAATTGAACGTGAAAACCCCAAAAAAAAGGTACATAAAAGTGTGAGAGGTGCAAAGGAATACACAATTAATCCTAAAACCAGGGACTGAGTCTATAATGAATACGTCTAGTTTAGTAAGTCGTTTTAATATTGTACGTAATTCATTGTTCTTGAAAGTTTAATTGAAAACCATCGAGTACTACAATCCTGAAATAACTAGAATAATATATTCTTGTTATGCAATTCAAAATTATATAGAATTACTTAATTAAACTATATTAACTTAGCACTGGCGCGACTCATATCTCAGCAGAGAATCTCAAACAACATGTGCTGTAACCAAACAGGGACCATAAATCAGTCTGTTTGGAGTCTAAAGTTCTAGACTGTGGGTTCCATATAATCAATCAAGGAACTCCCGAGGCCTCTATTTAATATCTAAGTTAGCATAAACATTCGAGAATGTTTCCTTTATGCAACGAGCTGTATAGCATCTGTACATATTATAAACCAGAAAGTTTGTGATTACTGATATTTGTAACTCAGGCAAAAACTACAGATCAGATTTTAATGAACCTTTGCAGTAATATACCTTATAGTATTATGTATCATAATACTAATACATAGATTATATTTTATAAAGATTTTCTATATCTATACATACAATAAGAATGTAAATATAAAGTGGCTGTACTTCTTAGAATTTTGTGAAAAAAATTATTGAAAACGTCTTGGAATATAAGTAATAAAATACATTTCACTCGTTTTTAGAAATATCTGTCTATCTGCCTGTTTGTTTGAACATGCATTACTGCTAAAATTGGATTCACAATAAATCGGGAGTAACTAAGTCTTTGTTTCATTAAAACCAGTCCACTCTATCAAAGTTATTTTAGTTTTAATGACGACGTGACGTAAGTACGAGAGAAAAATAGACAAGTAAAAACTTAATACATTCATATTATTTTATTAATCACTGTTTTTACATAAGCTTCCACACGGACGAAGTCGCGGGTACAGCTAGTAAGTAATGAAATACATTTCACTCATTTTTAGAAATATCTGTCTATCTGTCTGTTTGTTTGAACACGCATCACTGCTTAAATACTGCGGTCACGGTAAACACTCACCAAGGAAATCATAAATCATATCTTCGAGTAGCATTTAGTCTTAGTTTCATTAAAATCAGTTCACTCTATCGTAAGTTATTGTACTTTTAATGACGACGCGACTTGAGTATAAGAGAAAAATATATAACTAAACGGATTTAATACTAATACATTCAGATGATTTTTTTACATTAGGTTCCACGAGGACAGAGTCACGGGCTCAGCTAGTATTGTATAAATCGACCGAAGTATCACGATGAGCATGAAGTAAGTTAGAAAATATTCTGCTCAGTGGTATGTCGGCCTGTGCCTTAACCCTTAGAGTTACGTGGAGATAATATATTACGTTATCTTTATTCTTTTTAATACTTTATAGGTTTTATCGTTGAAACATATTCTCATCTGATGATAAATGACGACGTGGTTCAGGATGGTAAACACACCAAACCAAATACTGCCTGGCTCTCAATTGCAGCTGCCGGAACACATCAACATATGCTTGGACTATGGTTCCACACGTTGTTTCCTTCACCGGAAGTTACGAATAAGTCCGAAGTATCACGATGAGCATGGATGAAGTAAGTTAGAAAATATTCTGCTCAGTGGTATGTCGGCTTGTGCTGCATAAACACTTAGAGTTACGTGGAGTTAATATATTACGTTATCTTTATTGTTTTTAATACTTTATAGGTTTTATCATTGAAACATATTCTCATCTGATGATAAATGACGACGTGGTCCAGGATGGTAAATATGCCAAGCCAAATGGAGCCTGGCTCTCAATTGCAGCTGCCGGAACACACCAACATATGCTTGGACTATGTTTTCATCACGTTGTTTCCTTCATCGGAAGTTCCGAATCAGTTGCAACCTTCGATCAACAATAACTAGATAACGGGTCGGCGCGAAAAATACGTCTCGGTAAATAAGAGCTCACTTGAAATGTGTGCCCTTATTTTGTTTAGTTTGTTTGAAACAAAGCCAACGTAAGCCCGTTTCACATGCCGCAGTGTATTCAAAAGATGCAAAAATAATACCCGAAAAAGCAATTTAACGGCCGGAGTATCTTACTTTCGCTAAATACATGTTGAATATGTTATATTTTTAGCTTTAAACTAACTAATAATATCAAATTTTGAACAAAATTACCGATTTAAAACCTGTGATACAAATGTTTGGCCTCACCAGACACAAACACGCACAATAACGGGGAAACGTACTTTATTCATTACGTGTTAAGGTTGAACTCACACTAAATGTTATTTATGTTATCTTTTCAGTTATGAGGGGTAATTTATTACTTTGCTCGTTTTATCGTAATTATTGGATAATATTTGGAACATTTGTGACTTTATTACAAGGTGTTATGGTTGTAATTAGGTTGAACTTAAAACAGTTTTAAAACTTTTTTCTCCTTTTCTTAGTAAACATATAGATACACATAAGTATATATTTACGCGGACAGCTTTTAGCTTCCATTTGTACGTGACCCTTTATCTAGTTATTGTTGATCGAAGGTTGCAACGATTCGAACCTACGTCCACCGACGCTGTGTCCAAACATGCTATCGTAGCTTCAAAGATACAAACGTAAACGAAGACGCTAGCGACTACTAGTACTTTATAATTTACTCAGATGCCACAAACAAACGGAGTAAACAAAATTTACCTCTCTTGTGCTGTCACAAAGCGAAACTGCACATGAAGTCATTTGTATGTGGCATGTAGCGAATGATTTTAGTTATTTATTCCGTGACAATAATAACTATTGTCGATTGTTTCACGATGATTCAGACAACCAACCTCTACTGTTTACACCATTTTGTAACAAATCAAATAAATTACACATACAAGTACGTGCTTACAAAGATTGCGTTGTAAAATTATCGCTTGCTTATCTACATTTGTTGTACATAGGAAATCGTATGTTCACTTGTTAACTTTATTTATGCAACAGATTTCATATAGTTATGACAATGTTATACAACCCATAATAAAAGAATTAAGAATAATGCAGAAGGTTCGAGAACAATCATTTCCATGCCACTTAAAGTTATTTCATTATTTTATGAAGTTTCTCGAAATGAGAACAATGAACAGGCGGTCGAGGGGTGAACCAAATAATTAAGCGGAACCAGACAAATTAATAAAACCATTGAAGTTTCAAATACAATGTAATTAAAGGCCTCTACAACTTTCATTCGAATTACCTTTGACTTCTTATCGGAGGGAAACTTTAGCTGAATAGCATCTGCGAGATTTTTTTTGTACGTTACAATTTCACGACTACTCGACAGTTTGCTATCACATTTTGCATACGCCTGATGAACAGTACAGTTTTCTTTTTAATAAGTGTATGTATCTTCTATAATAGTTGAATATTTAATTCTTTATTTTTATTTAAGGGCGTCATTAGTAAGAGTGTTTAGGTCATCGGGGATCCATTGTAAATTCTAAGTGGACATTCCTTTATGATTTACTAGCTGTTACCTGCGGGTCCGCGCGTGCTTTTTTAAAATGTATTAAAGAAATATAAAATTGTGAGTAGGTGTATACATTACAGAAATCATTTAACCTACAATATATCACCTACAGTGCTCGTTTAGATTATATAATAAAGTAATTAAAATAGTAGGCTATACGGTATCAAACAATATGTATTAAATATTTTATTATATAGTCATAGTGGGAGCATCCAGCAGTCGAAAGTTTGCTAACACCGCCATCTATTATTTTCTATGTTAATCAATATAGGCAATGTGTTGTTAATGCACTACTATTTAATTATTGTTAATGTGGATTCTTGTAAATTATTGAGTAATTTAGATTGATTAAACTGTTCATAACTTCTAAACATTCCACATGTTTATTCATATAAGCGCACAACGTGTGTTATAAATATTTATCAGACATAATTTTATTTAAAATATGTTTTAATAATTATATTTGTACATAAGCGAACTATAAATAATGCTTTATATTCATTTTATATACACAACACAATATACTCGCACGCGCGCCCAACCACACTGACAGGGATACCAGGAGTCAAATTTACTTTTCTACCATAATTATTTCTACTAAACTTGTATAAAATCGTTCAAATTTGTAAGATTCTATCTCAATGAACACGATTCAAACAGTATTGCTGTTTCATTTCCTTTATTAAATTTATACAAGTATGTGTTATTAATTTGATTGTTATTAATTATTGTTTTGAATAACAAATTGTTAGGTTTATTTCTCCTAATACAATTCTTATTTTTGTAGTGTGGCAATATACAAGACCTTGTAAATACCGTAGTTACACTGCTATGCGACAATCTGAAATTAATGAAATACCTAGCTTTCAGCAAATCGTGCCAATGTGAAGAATATATGTTGTTTTCATAATTTTTAATTTTGCCTTATATTGTAAAGTAAGAGACGACATCTGTATTTTAAATATATTTAAGAAAAAATACTCTAGGCGCCTTAGAATAAATGATAGAACACATTTCCATTGTTTTTTTAATTTTCGGCTGCCTGTCGTTTGTACGGGCATCACGTAAAAACTACTGGACGGTTTAGGAAGAAATATAGTATAGTAATAGTTTATAACACATTTTACATAAATGTATGTAGATTCATAGATATATGTATATTTCACTTGTAAGAAAGCAGTAAACCCTTTTGGGGTGTAAGGGGTGTCGCACAACATCTTAAGACTTGAGGCACCCAAGCCAACCTCACCTGCACGTGGTGCACCCTGCTGAGTAACGAACGAGGCAATGGCGACAGCGGGGTGGTAGGGTTTTGACGCCCGACTGGGTTGCGACCACCCTGCATGTAGCGAAAAAACCCGTAATAGTGATTCGTTCTGCGTGTCGCGTTTCGGGATCAGCTCTTGCATATCCAGTACCGAATGACTTTCGCCGTGGCTCGGGTACCGGTGAGATTCTCCGGTAGTTCACCGCCTAAGAGTGCTGCACTGATCCGGCGGCCAGGGAGACCTGTAGAAACGGTTGTTCCGCTGGCCGCCCGCGGTACAGTACAGGGGCCCAAGCATGTATAACCACCATGAGAGGCTGCCCCACCATGCCGCGCATAATCTCGGGTAGGTTCGTCGTGCCGGTTGGTGACCGGATTTGGGGTCCCGGCGATCTATTCCGGGGGGGTACGGGAGCCCTTCCGTCCGCCGGGTCAGTGCAATGCAATTCTTGCAGGAGTTATAGTGAGCCGGCGATTAACATTGGTCACTTCTGGACACGGACGGAGGTTGTTCGCTCTTCTCGTTTCTTCCTACAAAAATCATGACAGCGCAGACAATGAGTATGAGTTCGACAGCGGTGCACAACCCCTACGCCGCTTTTACGATGGAGTTCATCAACATCCGTGGACTTCATTCTAACTTGAATGCCGTCCATCAACATCTCGAGACCGTTAAGCCAGAAATGCTCTTCTTGACGGAAACGCAGATTCGCCGTCCGGCCGACACATCTTACTTACACTACCCCGGCTACGTGCTTGAGGAGAACTTTCAAAGCAAGGCATATGTGTATGTGTGTTTGTACGGTCGGAGGTGTGCTGTCGTCGTTTGCGCTGTATGGAGGACCCTTCCTTCTCTATCCTTTGGCTACACGTAGACCTGGGCACTCAGAGCCGTATCTACGTGTGCCTCTACAGATCCCATAATGGAGATGATGAGACTACTCGGCTCTTTGATTACATGAGTAGGGCAGTAGATGACGCACAGGAGCAGTTTCCCACAGCAGAATTGGTGATCTTGGGGGACTTTATCGCAGATCACGATATGTGGTTGGGTTCCTCCAGGACGGACCATGCAGGACGTACTGCTCATGCATTCGCCTTAACACATGACCTGACACAATTAGTAATCCAGCACACCCGGATTCCGGATGTCACAGGTCATGCGCCCTCATTGCTGGACCTTCTGTTGACGAGCCATCCAACTGGGTATGATGTGTCAGTCGATGCCCCCCTGGGCAAATCGGATCACTGCCTCGTTATATCGTCTGTGCCACGCGCTCCACCTCCACCCAGCGTAAGAATTAAGCGCAAGGTGTGGCACTATTCATCAGCAGATTGGGATGGAATGCGGGATTATTTCGCTTCCATTCCAATAAAACATATGAATATGTATGCTACCTAGAGATGTACTGGAAGTCGTTACATGCCGGTACTTAACGGTGAGTTAAGCTTTAAAAAAAAAAATAATAATCAAAATCGGTTCACCCAGTCCAAAGTTATGAGGTAACAAACATTAAAAAAAAAAAATACAGTCGAATTGATAACCTCTTTCTTTTTTTGAAGTCGGTTAAAAATAAACATTTTGAATAGAAACGTATAATAAACTTTTAAAAAGGTTTGCGATAGAAAGTTACCACATTATCATGGCATCGTATATAATACTAACGTTAACACGCAGCTAAAAGGAAAAAACAGTCCTATTTTGAAACATTCTTCATTGGTGCTCCACTCTTATTGGTGTTAGCGTGATGATATAGCCTATAGTCTTCCTCGATAAATGAGCTAACACCGAAATAATTTTTCAAATCGTACTTATACTTCCTTTTTTTTTTTTTTTAACGTGGGGAAATCCCTTATGGATACGCCACCCAATCATGCAATTTTCATTGCATGGTACACAAATGTATATATGTATGAATAGCTTAGAATAGTTTAGCTAGGACAGACGCATTTTTTTTCGGTAACAGCCCAAGCCGAGGTGTGCGTGCACCCTTGTGTATGTTACCTAAAACCAAAAATCTGTTGTGTGCCTTAAGCGCCAACTTTAGTAGTTCGGTGAAGCTGTGAAGACCCTACCAGGTCAATAGCGTAGTCAGTTCGAGAAAAACAAAAAATTGGTAAAATATCAGTAGATTGTGAAATGCAAAGATATATATCCCAATTCGCAAACATTTCCGCATAAACTTAAACAAGATAGAGGAGAAACACTGTTACCGAAATGAATTGTTCCTTCAAAAGAAACAATAGCTTACTAGCAAACTTGAAGATAGTGAATCCTTTTACTCTACGCTGAATATTCGTCTCGGATTTACGTCTCTATTTCTTAGCTGAAACTTTTAAACAATATTTGTGAATAAAGTTCCTCGTAAATTGTATACTTGGACAAGAAAGACAAGACTTTTGTCTAGATGTGCATAAAACAAAAGTATTCTGCATACATCAATCATTACACAATATAAAACATAGTCCCTTACCGCGTCTGTCTGTCCGTTTTGTTCCTGATAAACTCAAAAACTACTGAACGGATTTTCATGCTGCTCACACCAGTAGATAAAGTGATTCCTGAGGAAGGTTTTGGTATAAAATTTATCAAGGATTTTTTTTATAATCAGGGCGGGACAACGTCCGTCGGGCGCGCTAGTTAATCATAATTAAATCAATTGCCGAATGTATGTACGGGCAATACTACAGAACGGTTGCACTCATTTAGCTGATTCTTTTTTTGTCGTATTTGTAATTATCAAGACAAGGACAAGACAAGACAAAGAATTATTGGTATTTGTACTCTATTCCAGTATTTATTTACTCTAATTGCTGTTTCTTGTTCTTTTAAATTATTCAACAGGTAGTCATACGGTTTCCATTACCATTTGGAAGACATTTTCAGCAAGATATATGTACGAGTATATGTGTATTACACGCATATTATCTATATTTATAGAGAGTAGAGAGAAGCCGACATAATTAAGTTTTAAAAACCATTTTTCGCGGTTTAATGCAGGCAGAATTTCATGAGATATATGAAAATATACTGCGACGTACTACTGAATTTGATATCTTCAAGAAGAATACACAGAACAGTCATAGTTACGCCATAGTTCAGTCAGTACAGAATAGTCCGCCATAGTTTGTTTTATATATCATAGGAGGCAAACGAAGAGATGGGTCACCTGAAGTTAAGTGATCACCGTAAATACTAACAACACCAGGGGAGTCGCACATGCGTTGTCAGCCTGTGTTTGGGGGGAGGGGAGGCGAGGGGGAGGGGTGAGTTGTAGTGGAGGTAGCCCTCCGGCGCTCTCACTGACCGAACGAAACGCAACAAATGCAAGTACTGTTACTTCACTTCACTTACTACTTTTTCTGGGTCGGGTGGTGCTACCCCGGGCGAGCCGACCCATTCATGCTGAAACCAGTAAAAGCTTCAGCGTGGCTGTACCACCAAAAAATTATACACCTGATAGTGCTATATATAACTGCTAAGCAATTACCCATCAATAAATACTATAATGTATTTGATATAATAAAGTCGTTCTTATTATTACAATCTGTTAAGGGATGTCACATATTGAAAGTTACGCGTAACAAGAAAAGATTGTTGGTGTGACGGGACTTACCAAACTTCTTTGACTTTGAGCTATTGTCAGTGGCAGTAATTGGATCGAAAAGCATATTAAAAGCAAATTATAAATTATTTCGAGATTTATGACGCCTTATATATGCCATAAATATAGGATAGTTTCATTATAATATTAAGCCCAATAACGCTCTCCACTAAATTATATCTTGACTATGAAATAATGTTATAAATCACAGCCAGACTTTAGGCTAACTAACGAATCAAGCTAAGTGGGAACACATGAATTATTCAGGATTATTTGTTAA
>MU159917.1:0-38677 GCA_015888305.1 Antheraea pernyi | reverse complement strand
GTTTTTGATTGATTTTGAAGTCGGTTAATACTTTTTTTTGAAAATTTACTTTATTTTTCCATTTTTAGTGTACATAAATATATTTTACTAGCAGTGCCCGCGAACTCCGTTCCGCCTTAAGTATATTAAAATATGCGCATTTTTGCGGTAGTCTTCCTCGATAAATGAGCTAACACCGAAATAATTTTTCAAATCGGACTTATACTTCCTGAGATTAGCGAGTTCAATCAAACAAACAAACTCTTCAGCTTTATATATTAGTATAGATTGGACGGTTTGGGTTTCCGCTTCAGTCACAACGTGGTGAATAGCGGTGAATAATTTCAGCACACGGTCCGTATCTAGAGGTATACAGAAAAGGATGTATAGCATATCTTTCATACTGAAAAATACACGTGGGATGGACCGTTTATATGAGTTATTTATTATTTACATTATGAAATCTATATAAACGCGAGTACAGCTGCGAGCAAAAGCTAGTGTAGCTAAGTAATACGAGTGAACTGTATATATGCCTGTAATTACTATTGTGCCAGTGTTTGAACACTAAACTCATCGTAATGTACACACCGATTTTAATTACCTATATGCATAACAATAAGGCGTAAAGTTTGTCGTGCAAACTCATATGGCGTTGTTTACAATCGATGTGTTTTAGTCCATGGTCAACGCAACAATTAATTTTATTGTAAATGCGTATATACCTGATGTACGTATATTCATATATTCAGTTTGTAATATATCCGTATATACCAATAATGTACCCGAATATGTGAGATCAGAATATGGAAAATTTTGCAAACTCGTTTCATACTTTGATGTGAAGGATTGACGATCCCAAAAAGTAATCACTTTGGGTGAATTTTATTTAAATAATTATAAGGTAATTTCGGAATTTTCAGTTGAAAGTGTCAATCTATGTTGGCTCATTTGTATCGCACTGGGTACGACGTGATAAATACTTCCAATAGGCATCCTAAGATTTTGTTTTTAAGTGATCCCCACCGTCCATAGACACTTACAACACCAGAGGAGTCGCAAGTGCATTGCCAGCCTGTGTTTGGGAGAAGTGGGAGTGGGGAAGTGGGAAGGGGGAGGGGAGTTGGTTATCCGGCGCTCTCACTTAACGAAAGAAACGCAACAATACAAGCACTGTTACTTCACGTCGGTTTTCTGTGAGAGGGTGGTACTACCCCGGACGAGCCGACCCAACCAATAATAGCTTCAGCGTGGTTCTACCAACTACAGCAAAGAAATAAAGGTATAGGGAAGTCATGGAATAGTGGTGGAACCCTTTTAGACTTAAGTGCTTTAGTAGAAAAGTTTCTACGTAGGTTCTAAGTTTTTTAGTTAGTTAAAATTTCGAAAAAAATATAAAATAGATTAAACATTGAAAACAAAAGCCGTTGTCATAATACCATAAAAACATCAGACTTTACAAAATGCAACAACGTCTGCGTCCTTCAACTTTGGCATTATGAAATGAATTCGTAAGTGTTGTTAAATTATACTATTGTATATTCATATTTCTATTTACTATTGACACTCTCTAAACATATTAAGTAATATTTCAAGTTACAAGTGTGTGTAAAGATCATAATGGTTACTTAACAAAAATTGCAAAAAATATTCAACGAGCCACTGGATCTCTTAATGGATACTTACTAGATGCGAGTTGGGTGTGTGATTGCAGAACAAATACTCTGTTTTATTCCAATGTTGTTCCGAAGTCATACATAAAATTATTTGTTATAATATATATGTCTACGTGAATACTGAAATCGTAAAAGCGTACTAACTACCTAGTATTTAGTACTAATGATTAGCTACTACATCTCGTATTAAAATACTATTAGCTCGTAATTGATAGCCGATATTAACAATAGTTGTATTTGCTGGATATACTAAAAATTGTGGCCGATTACTAAGTGAGGGATATGCTTGCTTGGATTATCAGATTCAGTCATCGATAACTTTTTTAAATACTTTATAGGTTGCTGCGTCTGACCAGAATCTCAACTGATTATAAGTAACGATGTAGTCCAAGATAATAAACACGCTAAACTTAAATTGAATAGCTCTCAAGTGCAGCTGTCGGTACACACTAATAGGTGATTTGCGATAGGTTTACAACTTCAGTGTGGGGGATAGCCAGGCGGACTTACAAAAACCCATACTGCCTTGCTATGGTTCCATCAAAATGTTTTTCTACACCAAAAGCTCCAGCTCATTCGTAAGAATTTGAACCTACGTCGATGTACGCAGTTTCCGGTCACTCTGACCACTGAGCCATAATCGTTTCAAAACGTTATCATCATCTTCTTACTTTTATCCCATCTAAGTAATGTCGGCACAACATGCTTTCCTTTTCCACTCTCCCTTGTCAGATATCATCTGACCATTCACACCTTTTATACACATATAATTTATCACACATTCGATTCATACTGTTTTCGGTCTTCCTCTACTCCTATGTACCGTCAGATATCATCTGACCATTCACACCTTTTATACACATATTATTTATCACACAATCGATTCATACTTTTTTCGGGCTTCCTCTACTCCTATGTACATCCACCATCATACTCAAAAAACTTTTCTAGTTACATGGTTTTCATCTCTCCTCATGACATGCCTGTACTATGCTAACCTATTATTTCAAAGCGTCATTATGTTAATACTGTTCCGTCCTTATTACCACGATTTAAGAAACAAATATGTTTTTATTTATATGCCCATATTAAGATACACAAAACTCTACCCGTAAGTGGCGTATTGTTCTGTAAGTGGCCATTCTAGTGTCTACATTTATTTCAATGGAGCAGAAGTGTCCTTGGACTGATTTCGAGTTTCTAAAAAAATTGTAGGTGCGTTAGCACTCTAACCGTAAGTGGCGTATTGTTCTGTAAGTGGCCATTCTAGTGTCTACATTTATTTCAATGGAGCAGATTGTTCTTGTTCAGAAATGTACTTGGACTGATTTCGAGTTTGTAAAAAATTTGTAGGTGCGTTAGTAGTTAGAGCATTTGTTAAAACAACCGACAATGAATTAAGTACTGTTTTGTTTACACGTTATTAAAGCTGAGTATGTATCATAAAATATAATAATGTCATACATAACAAATATATATGAGACACTTGTATTAATTTTCACCAAATTAACCATTTACATGAATAAATCAATGCTTAAATATCAAAGCCAGAAATTATAATGCCTTTTTTACGAGCAATGAATATTATATATAACAAACATAAACATAAATAACATATATAACAAAGAGTTCCAGGTAAAAATGTTATCCTCTTTGATTTTAGGGACTAATTACATTATTTACGCAGTAACCCTAATGACTTTAACAATAAACAAAATAACCAACTAAACGTTTCACGGTGCAACTGGTTTTGGTAAATGTAGCTATTATCATTGCTCTTGCATAGGCTCTTGTCATTGTTATGGCTAACTTTAATCGTTACAATAACCGACGCTTTGGTGCAACTCAGCGTAAGTCGCTTGCTAATAGTTAAGTTTTGGAACAAGGATTAGAGATTCTCGCCGAGCGAACATTGCGCTCGTTGTTAACCTTTAGCGATTTGAGAATGAAATGTAACAAGGTTTTATATAATTCTGTTAAAAGTTTAATCGTTTAAGAAAAAGTCATCTGATGTGAAAAATGTTTCAAATATTTTATTTAGATCTGAGTTTATGGTTTTCCCATTAAAGTTTATTAAAGTTTTGAGAAATAAGTGATTAGTGGTTGTTTTAACTGCATTTGCTGGGTCTTGGAGGAAATAGAATTTGTATAAGTAGACTATTCGGCGGAAAGTGCTCCAGGAGTATTTTTAATATTCTATAATCTTCGTGATTGAGCATTATCTAAGCTGATTCATAAGTTACATCGTACGTGGATGTGTTTACATTAGAAACCTATAAACAATAATAATGCAGAGCCATAAGATTTCGAACTTCTGCTTACAGAATTAATATTCCACCTATCAAAGCATACAATCACTATTACATCGTCGTCAAGTAAGTCATCCATGTTGGGTTCGGTGGTCGAGTGGTTTGATCATTGCAATATCAATCCGATGTCCGCAGGTTCAAATCTCGACATGAACTAACGGTGTTTTTTGGAATTCGCATACATTTACTAATTTCAATAGGTAAAAACTATTTGCTGAAGATGAAGAGAATCTTCGTGGTGAAACCTGAACCTGAGAAATGTTCTTGTAGTACTATTGTATGTGGTAAAACATAGAACTGCGGATTTCTTGGAGTTTGAAATCATCAATACGTCATGAGCTGGCGTGATAATTATACCCATACCTTTCTTCGGGAAGAGGCCTATAGCCCTGCTGTGGGTCTCTTACAGGCTGATGATGATGACGATTACTACATCACTTTAATAGTCAGTAGCTTAACTATACCATCTGAGGTTCATGGCAAATTTATTTGGTGAGATCCCAGTAAATCGTCACGCTGTAATTTAATAAGCCACTGAAGTAATTGCTTCTAAACTCGTGGCTGTAGTTACGCCACTATTAATAGTAGACTTGAATTCAAGTTGAAATACTAGAACTCGGTGTAGTCCTGTGAAGCGGTATAGTCCTAATAAGGCCAATAGCTTGTCAGTTCGAAGAAAAAACTGGACCTCGGATAGGAGCTTTGTCACCTGATATTTTTTAATACCGATAAACCAACTACTTCACAGTTTCCTATAAAGAGAGCAAAGTTCTATTAAATGCTAACCATCTATTGTAATTTCTAAGCACCATACAAATAAATCCAAACAGAGAGCCGTAAACTCGAATCGCTGTTCTCACATCACTTTGTTTTATGAGCAATAAACTTCTGTACATTGCAAGGGAACATGTTATTGTTGTGTTGTTTACGTTTTACCATCGGCGAATATTTCCATTGTGGCAATAATTTAGTTCGGTCCATTTAGTGGAAAATTAAACAGCACGGGTTGAACGGAATCAATGTCTCACCAAGTCCATTTAAATGGTTAGCAACCGAAAAAATTAAAGCAACTGGTGTTCAAAAAATGGGCCAAATTGATTTTGTGGTAACAGCTCATTTTAGATGGGGTAGCCACTTTTTTCGAAAACTTTGTCCGGTTTACAGAAAAAGGTATAACTATAAATTCGATTAAAGAGTGTATAATAAAGAAAGGGTCGTTTGTTATAATACTAATATAACAAGTTAAGTTACTGCACTGTGTCTGATAATAAACATAGAACTATGACGATCACCGTTAAACTGGTAATCCATCATTGCTTGTCGATATCATTTCAGCTAGCGAGCTTCTTAGATATACACTATCATATATAGATTCTCTGTGTATGGTGGATGCAATACGACTTTACACTTATCATGTTCTACAAACCAGCAAGACTTATTAATGCCATTTCTATTTAAAATTTACTCCAATGAAATGTTTATCATATAAATAACTACATTTTTACATACTTTTGGAACCAACACGGTATTGTGATTCTATTTTAATAAGCAAATCTTTTCAAACATTACCGGTTGTAGTAAAAATACAAATTAACCATTATCTTAGTAGTATTCTTGTTCATCTTGAAGTACATCTACTTCGAAACCACTGTAAAAACTCAAATAGTCTTTTGGGAGGCAATAAGGTACATTATATAGAAATCATTATATCTAACTTGTAATCATTAAAATAATACATGTCTCATTTAATTGTTTTTGTATTCATATACCTAAATTGAATTTAGCAACTACAACTAGTTTGTGTCATTGTTTTACTCTAAAAGGCCCCACTGTGCATGTCTAAGTATCTAAATACCACTGTGACCAATATGGTCTATTGTGATCGCTCAACATTACTAAAGCTGCTTGCCTAGTTGTATAGTATTTATATATTGGTCGAGAGGACCTGTACCTCTTCCAAAAACGATTTATGCTTATTCAAAATCCATCTGTATGTCGACTTTAGTAAATCACATTTACAGAAGAGGTTTTTGTGATCTCATCCACGCTGCCACAAAATTTGCACTCTCTTGTACTCTTATGGTTTTTATGGTGGTAGAGCCACGCTGAAGCTATTACTGGTTTCAGCATGAATGGGTCGGCTCGTCCGGGGTAGTACCACCCTCTCATAGAAAACCGACGTGAAGTAACAGTGCTTGCATTGTTGCGTTTCGTTCGGTAAGTGAGAGCGCCGGAGGCCCATCTCCCCTCCCCTCTCCTCACTCCTCTCCCTCTCCCTCCTTTAACCCTTTCCCCCAAAGGGTGGCAACGCACTTGCGACCCCTCTGGGGTTGTGAGTGTCCATGGACGGTGGTGGTCACTTAACATCAGGTGACCCACCTGTTCGTTTGACACCTATGATATAAAAAAAAAAAAAACTCTAGACATTCGAGTTGCATAAATGTTTATTTAGATGACAGTGTCCATTGAGTGCTCTCAGCAAATCTCCTAACTAATTCTTACTGAAGATCAGGATCTCTCTAGCACTACACTGCTTAAATGCCCTGATAAGCTCTTTGGAATGTTAGTTTGTCTCATGCTTGAATTAATGTATGAATTAATACTTTATTGCACTTTTTGGTTTTAGCACTGCCGAGCTTATTACAAGGAATTTTCTTCCAGCTAACCAGCGGTATTGTTATCAAGATTAAAAGTAAAAAGTTTTTTTTATGTCATATCAAGCAAACGAACAGGTGGGTGTTAAGTGATCATCACCGTCCATAGACACTAACAACAACAGTTGTTGTTGGCGTGATTGCGGACGTCGCGGCAGAACCGATCATACCACGTGAGCAGATCCAGACACACGTCCGCGACGAATCCGCGGAAAGCCGAGAGCTCTTGCCCGTCGGAAAGTGACTTGGCCATACCGGGGCCTGAGGTCCCTCCTCAGTGGGGCGGAGGAAGACATCAAAACCTTCCTGCCAGAGGGGCAAGGGGGCGCGCCTTAATGAATTTAACGGACTATCCGAGTCCGGATCAAAGGAGCTGTGGGCGATCTGCAATGCCTCACAGGGAACCTACAGTGCCTAGGGGGAAGCCCTAACACTTCTTTCTTCTGCACGACGCGACGACACGACGACACGCAGGGCACGACGGACGCTGGACGCACTGAAAAGTGCGGTTTGCACGTACTGAAAAGTAGGGTTTCCTACGTTCTGAAAAGAACGCGTAACGAAAGACAAGCCAAAGAAACGAAACGATTGACAGAAACGGGAAATCACGAGAAAAACCCGAGACTCTCGATACGAGACGTGACCACGTAAAACACTTTGCGAACTGATACTAATGACTTAACGAAACACGAATGTAAACAAACGTATCGAGAGGTAACTTAGCGCACGCGTCGAACTGCACGGCTGCCCGATCGGAACTCCAACCTCTTTTCCGTTCAGCATCTAGCCATTGGTCGCCTTTTAAGGCATCAAGATACATAAACAGCCGATACTTTGGCCTCCAACCAATGGCGTCTCACATCGGGGTAAGTCATGAACGGCCGATAACTTCAATCGAGATCGATTCAATAGAGTTCAATAGAGTTCGAGGTCATTAGTAACGCCTCCGATATAGTCAATAGCGCGGTATTGCAGGTCAATAATGGCTCCCCCGATATACACATTACATGTTACTGTAGGTGTCATGCGCGTCGTACTTACGCTTGTTTTTAAAGGGCATTTCTATAATTGTACATGTTCTCACAATTTTACAATTCTTTTAATACAATTTTAAAAAACGCGTGCGGATCTACGGGTACAGCTAGTGTTTGATAAATCGATAGACGAATACAATCGATTCATTCCCATGCATCACCTTTATAAATATCTACTATCCGAACAATGCATTGACGTATTCAATAAACAATGTACATTATGAATTATAATAACTTTGAATCCATAGGTGTGTACAACAGGGTAACTCGTTAATTGTATTTAATTCAAACACGTTTGTTGTTATTGTGTAATATTATTTATTCTACAAACGTTTTAAATGACTTTAGCTACAGATAGATTCGAGGAATATGTTATGTATAATTTTAAATATTTCCTTATTTGTGTTCATTGTTAATCTAAAAAGAAAAATTAAGTTTATTTTTTATATCATACGAGGCAAACGAACAAGTGGGTCACCTGATGTTAAGTGATCACCACCGTCCATATACACTTGCAACACCAGGGGAGTCGCAAGTGGGTTGCCAGCCTGTGTTGGGGGGCCGGGGGAGAAGGGAAGAAGGAAGGGGAAGAGGAGGGTAGAGAGATGAGTCTCCGGCGCTCTCACTGACCGAATGAAACGCAACAATGCAAGTACTGTTACTTCACGTCAGTTTTCTGTGAGAGGGTGGTACTACCCCGGGCGAGCCGACCCATTCATGCTGAAACCAGTAATAGCTTCAGCGTGGCTCTACCACCTACCCATTAATTAACATAAAGCCATTAATTGACTATCCTTAAGTAAAATGTTGGAATCAAACAAAAAAGTCGGGGCATTCATAAGGAATTCCGTCAAAATCGAACTACTAATACTGAAATGAATATGCTCTCGTTTGAATTTTCATATTAATTATAGTGTGAATCACAATATTTAAATTTTGGAATTTGTTTATTAAAATTATTAACATTGGTGTGGTTTTTATATCTATTGGCACTCGGAGCAATTATATATACATTTTTATATATTCTATCAATCAATCAAATTTATGATGACCTGCAAAATATCAGCATTACATGTACACAATGTATCAATATTACATATACTGCGCGTCGCTAGTCTGACGCAAGCCGCACAAGCGCAATATGACCGCTCTTGTCATAGCATGTCATGACGCGAAATTATAAATGTATTTCCCGCTAAAAATACTGCTCAATGCCCCTAAAGAAGTTTTCACTTCGAAAATAAACTTAAAGCCTACAGCGTCTTTGGGTAAGTATTAATTGCGTTCAATCCGGTGTGTAGTTTGACGGATAATATTTTTTCAGGTAATCATTGGTAATACGTTAAATACGTACATACGTTAATACACATGTAGGTTAGGATGTCAGTTATTTACTAAGTTTGCTTTTTTGACTTGGGTATCATTCAAATCGGTAGTTTATAGCTATGTAATGCGCCTGTTGCAAGATTTCTAAAATACTAATTTAAAAATACCATACCTTAAAATGTACGATGTAGTTTTTGTTTCCATCTAAAAAAAATGCGCCCACCGTGCTGTAAAAATTTTTCATTGCGCACTTACTTTGAAAAAAGTTGGTCTCCGCTGGTTTATATATTAAAAATATTTACAAAGAAATAACCGATGCCATTTAACCGTTTCTACATGACGATAATTTTCTTATTCATTCTATATATTTAGCTCTTATTTTTGTCGTACTGTGAAGACGTCGATTCGTGTGTTCCCTTCCTCTTATGACATGGCGTCGTTCAAACGAGGCGTGAAGAAGCACATTTGCAGGTCGGTATGATAGCGATGACTGCCGTTGCTATTTAACACTGACAGTCGCCGTTATTTATATACTGTACTGTACTTTCCATCAGGTAAAGTGCAGGCATTTCGCCGAACCAGTTAAAAAAACATGGGCTTTATTCAATTTAAAAAAAATGTATATTTCAATAAGGCCAAAACTTATTACAAAAAAAACGGTAAAACTAAATTTTGACCTTATCAAAGTATACAAATTAAATCTTTAACGCCAATATCAAAACTTCTCCATCCCAAGAGATCGTAGTAGATGGAGAATTAATAATATTTAGTTATTCAATAAAACAAGCAAGATAAATACTAATTTCTAAAAAGTAAAAAGCACCCCATGTTAAATGAATGGATAAAGTATCTTCATTTAGCCATCGGATTTTTTTGTTAAATGTTTTTAGTCTATAAACTAACGATTCGAAGATATCCAAGTAAAAAAAAGTGTGTGTGTACTTATTTACACGCGCTAGAAGTTATACTTTTTTGGTGTAACAAGAAACAAGGTGTTTGTAGAAAAAACTACACCAACAATAGAAAAAAGGTATTTAATACATTGAAAGTTTTAATACAAAGAAATACAAACAACAAATGCAAAGAAACAAATTGTTGACTATAGCTAATTTCAGGGTGTCGGTTTTTCGTGACGTAGTGCGCGCGCATCGTAAAAATTTACTCTCATTTTTCCCTAACGCGCCAAAAGAAGTATAACTTCAAAAACCAACTTGGTAAATAACGGGCACTCTAATGTAGATATACTTTGTATGTCAATGTATGTAAAAGAAAAACATATTCCATTATGCACACACAAGGATGAATATTACAGGTCCGATGTCGGTGAGTAAACATTTTGACATTTCCTTGAGAGATATCCGACCTTGGGCGACCTTTTCCTCGTCAAATATCAAGGATCGTCGTGTATCAGTTTGTTATAAATCTTCTGTATTGTTTTCTCTAAAGTGTTTATCCTTTAAGTGTTAGGATTAAGGATAAATACACTGTCGCAGATGTTATTTTTTAATGGTGTTGGTATATTTATACATTTATTTTTCTGTAGTGAAAAAAATCATCTAAATTCGAATGACAACGCGAGTTAAGTGTGAGAAAAAAGTAGGTAAAAAATTGCATTAGTATCTCATTAAAAAAGCTGAGTATTTTATATAATACTAGCCGTGCCCGCGACTACGTTCGCATGAAATTTACAATTTTATTCTCCGAGACTCAGCGTGGCACTACAGCATCTAGTTGTACATCGCGTATATTTGTAAAAAAATATAGCTACGTTTTTGACGGATGCACAGTGAGAGGTGTTAGTTCCAGACATCAAATTATTATCAAATTAATTGTTTACAAAGAAATTTTGTAAGGAAAGTGTTTTTGCTTTTATTTACTTCAGTTTTTCTTTTGTACAAAAAATGTATAGTTAAGATAATTAAGAATGCAGAAGAAGTCGCGAGTGTCAACAAATCGTACAAATAATAAGAGAATATTAGAACCTAAAGTTATGTTTAGTCGTAGGAAGGAAATACATTTGAGATGTTTCTTAAAGAATTTAGAACATGTCCAGTCATTAACTAAAATTGCGATCGCATAATACTGCAGTTCTGTTATGAGGTTCGTTGTGCATGGCTTTAGGTTATAAAGCGTGCCTGAGAAAACCATAATGCCATCTGCAATGTGGTGATGATGACCCTGTGACAGCAACCGGCAATACATATTAAAGTCCTGACGTTCACGACGGTTATTGAGTTCTAGTGTAAATAATGTTAGGTACCGAAATAACAATTTATTGAGGCAGTAAAACTGATGTATTGCCTGAAATTATAATCTTGTATAAACATGCGCGCAAGGAATCTATACATCTTTATGTAATGAAGTACCAAAATTTGATGGTTCCGTCCAATTAGCAACGGTACATAAATCAACGTCGTACGCCTTTGACTCGACCATAAAAAGGAAATTAATTGTCGGTTTCAATTAATCCTAAAGGTCTGGTTTATATATTAGCGGTCTTACTGAGTGGTATCACTCTATTTAAGTTAGTATTTGAAGCGATGATGGTTAAGTTGATAGACTGTTTGGACACGCGTGTATGAACGTAGTTTCCAATCTTAGCAACTGGTTCGGAGCTCTCGGTGAAGGAAAACATCGCGATGAGACCATAGCATTGGTGGTAAGGCTTTTTCTAAGTCCGCCTGGCTAGCTACTATCCTCAAGTTGAAAATCTGTCACCAAGCATCTGTTAGTGTGTTCCGGCAGCTGCACTTGAGAGCCAACCCCCTCTAGATTCTGCATGTTTACCATCTTAGACCACTTTGTCATTTAACACTAGATGACAATGTGGTCAAAGGCTATACGGTTAAAGTATTAATAAAAGTAAATACCTAGATACCCTGATTTTCAAAATCCATCACTAATCTTCAACACGTGTATTCTGGCAGTTGAAGTTGAGAGCCAGACTCCCACTATGTGCAAGCATGCCACCATTTTTGGCTACTTCATCATTTACATCAACGACGAGACTGTGTTTAAATGCTCATCCTTTATATAAAACTATATCAAAGGTCTCAATTATTTACACTAACATATTTATTATAATTTCTTAAATCAGCATTTAGACGACTCGTCAATAATATCTCATAACATTCATCGACAGAAGCTTTTTCAATATTAAATTTTGTTATAAAATTGTACTTAAATACGCTCACACTGGCACTACACACAAGTTTGTTATTCCCTTAATAGCCAAGAATGAAGCGAATAATATAACTCGTGTAATATACAGGCAGTGATATTTTCCGAGTTCTAGTAATGACATATATCTTTCATTAACTCTTAAGATAAATCCAAGCTCGAGTGCATGCGGTTTTCTGTCATAATTATCTACTTTATTCCTATTTGTATAGTTTTAGTTAACGCTCATAGTAATTAACTCATATTTTACATATTTTTTTTATACTATTGGCAGCAAACGAACATGCAGGTCACCTGATGGTAAGTGATCACCACCGTCCATGGACACCTGCGACACGAGAAGAATCACAGATGCGTTGCCGGCTTTTGAGAAAGGAATAGGCTCGTTTTTTGAAAAAAAGGCAGATTGTATTGTTCTGGAAACGCTGCCGCTGGGAGTTCATTCCAGAGAACTATCGTACGCGGAAAAAAACGCACGTGAGAAGCGCAAAGTACACGACTTCCAACCATCGAGATGACACTGATGGAATTTCATTCCGTGACGTGTCGTTCTGTAACGGAACTCAGCAGCAGGTATCAATCCAAACAGTTCTTCAGAGCATTCTCCGTGGTAGATCTTATAGAGGACGCAAAGCGGCGCAACGTCCCTACGAAGCGCCAGAGTATCTAGCCTTAAGGAGAGCACCTGATTGCCGATGATTCGAGCCGCTCGACGTTGGATTCGGTCAAAAGGAAGTAGCTGACATTGAGGTGCAACAATATTCCATGTGTGGAATACTTGGACTTGCGCCTTATAAAGCTGAAGGCGGTGATCCGGTGTGAAATACCGTCCTGCTCTGTTAAGAACACCTAATTTTTTTAAGGCCAGTTTTGCTCTGCCTTCGAAATGACCACCAAACTGAATATGCTCGCTTTCTTCTTTTCTTGTCATTCTTTTGCCAGTATCAGTATTTTATTTTCATAATAGTGTTCGGTATTAAGAGAGCTTAGTTCAATGTTGATTAATGATGAAGTCCATAATATTATAATAAAGTACAGTAGATATCTTACTAAAATTATTAAATATATTTTGAGGTAATTTTCCATACTATTATTTCTAACTCAGTTCACATATATAATAGCCTCAATCGCAAACGTCTCGCGCGCCCCGTGAGGGGCGTGCGCAGAAACCGTATCAGGGTTATCCCCTCTTTCGGTGGTAATTGTTCGCCTCCTTTGTTCGAAGGAGGGTGTATAGGTGAAGACTTAATGTCGCCTTCATGTGGATTTCCTGGGGCGCGTCTCACTCAGTCTTGCTCCGGGGAGCGCACGAGTGATCGGGCCTGTGTTTTTGTCCTCTTCTTTTTAGTTCGGGTGTTTCTATTGTCTGCGATGTGGTCATCGGGCGGTCTGGTGTGTAGCGGCGCGATGTTATGGAGGTGTACGTGCGCCGAGGTGTCTGCTCTACGAAACATGTTCGTGGCGAGGCTGCTTATGAATTTATCTAGGCTCTCTATTCGCAGATCGCGTGCGATCGTCGCGTTCCTCACATATCGTGGGGCCCCGACTATCGTTCTTAGCGTCTGGCTTTGTTGAGTTCGTAATCTGCGCTTAAGATAATCTGACGCGCAACCGAACCAAGCCGGGGCTGCGTACGTGAGACGTGATCTCACGTACGTCTTATAGAGGTCTAGTTTGGTGCGATAGGGAAGCCTTGAGGCTAGCACCGGGCGGAGCACTCTCCTCGCCTCCCTCGCGCGCGTGATAATTTCTTCAATGTGTTTGTTGAAGGTTAGTCCCTTGTCTATAGTGACTACGAGGTACTTCACTTCATTCCTCCATGGAAGTGTGTTGCCTTGGAGTGACAGGGGTGGTACTTGCACTGAGGGCATGTGCTCTCCTATGCTCTCAACGTGTGCGTTCCATGCGGTGGCCGCATGGTCGTCTAGTGCGAGCTTAATGCGCGTCACCATCGAGTTGAGGCGAGATTTCAAACTCGGGCAACGGGTATTCTGCCATTGTAGTCGGAGATTTCGTTTCTCTTCTATCATATCTTTTATGCGACGTGGTAGAGGTGGTCTTCTACTGTCATGCTGTGTTCTCGTGTGTGACGATGCCTCCAGGGAGCTGTGAATGCTCTCTGTGATGGCTTGTGTAAGTTTTTCGACATCATGGGCAGTCGTCATTTGTCGAGTGGGCGTTCTCTTCTCTAATTCCTGTCTGAATCTATCCCAGCAGACTTCTTGCCTCGGGGCGGGGATACCTATTCTTGTAGGTGAGGCTCGGAACTCTAATAAAACCGGCCTATGGTCGGACGGTAAATCCGGTAGAACAGTCTGGGCGGGCGGGCTATTCAGTCCCATATACATCACGATGTCTAATACATCTTGTGAGGATCTTCCGTGATAGTGAGTTGGGACATCTGGGCCGATGATTTCATATTGGTAATCCTCAGAATGTTTGTATATCCGCTTCCCCATCGCCGTTGTTCTGGAAGAGTTCCATAGTCGATTTTTAATATTAAAATCTCCGGCGATCACCGTCGGCTCTGGTGTATGCGTGAGGAGCTCTTTCAAATCGGCTTCTAGGGTGCCAATTACGGTCGTAGGTGGTCTGTACGCTGCAAATATTCTTGTGTTACAGCCATCGAAATTTATCAACACTCCCAGCGCGTATAGGGATTGATATTCTATATAGGGGATTTGTTGGTGTACTATTTTGTTTTTAACAAGTACTAACAATCCCCTATAGGCGGCGCGTGGTGGTGATCTTGCACTTGGTTGGGGGTAAATTGTCTCTCTAGATGGGTCGCGAATATTTCCGCCCTGTCTTTAACCATAAATCTTGGCTTCCCATCATCTCCCAACAGTGGGTGTGGCTTCCTGGGAGCCGTGGACAAGCTGCGACACAGCCGGTGCACTGAGGGCATGTGCTCTCCTATGCTCTCAACGTGTGCGTTCCATGCGGTGGCCGCATGGTCGTCTAGTGCGAGCTTAATGCGCGTCACCATCGAGTTGAGGCGAGATTTCAAACTCGGGCAACGGGTATTCTGCCATTGTAGTCGGAGATTTCGTTTCTCTTCTATCATATCTTTTATGCGACGTGGTAGAGGTGGTCTTCTACTGTCATGCTGTGTTCTCGTGTGTGACGATGCCTCCAGGGAGCTGTGAATGCTCTCTGTGATGGCTTGTGTAAGTTTTTCGACATCATGGGCAGTCGTCATTTGTCGAGTGGGCGTTCTCTTCTCTAATTCCTGTCTGAATCTATCCCAGCAGACTTCTTGCCTCGGGGCGGGGATACCTATTCTTGTAGGTGAGGCTCGGTAGTAATACCGGCCTATGGTCGGACGGTAGATCCGGTAGAACAGTCTGGGCGGGCGGGCTGTTCAATCCCTTGTACATTACGATGTCTAGAACATCTTGTGAAGATCTTCCATGATAATGGGTTGGGACATCTGGGCCGATGATTTCATATTGGTAATCCTCAGAATGTTTGTATATCCGCTTCCCCATCGCCGTTGTTCTGGAAGAGTTCCAGTGTCGATTTTTAATATTTAAATCTCCGGGGATCACCGTCGGCTCCGGTGTGTGCGTGAGATGTTCTTTCAAGTCGGCTTCTAGTGTGCCGATTACGGTCGTAGGTGGTCTGTACGCTGCGAATACTCTTGTGTTTCGGCCGTCGAAATTTATCAACACTCCCAGCGCGTAGAGAGATTGATATTCTATATAGGGGATTTGTTGGTGTACGATTTTGTTCTTAACAAGTACTAACAATCCCCTATAGGCGGCGCCGCTGTCCGTAACCTCGTCTTTTCTGTAGACGGTATAGCCTGGGATTTTTAATGAGTCTGTTTCCTTCAGGAATGTTTCTGAGATTAACATAATGTCAACCCGGTGTTCTCGTAGGAAATGCATTAATAGTTTCCTTTTTCCTTTTAATGATTGAGCATTCCAGTGTACAATTTTTAGTAGGGCCGTGCTATCCATTATTTGGTGCATAGTTTTAGGAGTCCTCTGAGTGCCTCTTTCGGTGCTCCCTCTACCTCTTGTACAGAGAGGAGGCAATTTTTAAAGGTTTCCGCCATTTTGATCAATTGTTCAAACAGGTTTTCGCCCGCTTTGTCTGTATTCTGTGTTGTGGTTTTCTTTTTTGAGCGTTTCTTGCTTTTCTTAGGGGGAACCGGGTCGCCGCGCTTCGTCGGGTTGTTTGCCGGCGCCATAAGGCTTGCCGGTGCCGCCTCAGCCACAACGTTATGTTGCGGGATGCATATATACTACATAGTAACCAAACAATTTAAAGTAAAATTTAGAATATAAAGTTAAATATTAATTATGAAAAATTAGGAATTAAATATAATGACCAAACTTGTTTCTAAAACAAATATATTTGAATATTAAATTTGAAAAAATCAAAATAATAAGACCTTGACGAGCTATGTCATAACCCAGACGGAAAACCGTGCTGGATAACCCATTTTACACAAGAAGAGAAAAACTGTAATAAACAAGGGTTACGGAGCAGGGGATGGATTGCGCTTCCTGATACATGAATCCAGGGATTGACCTCCAAATCTATGGTAATCCTGTAAAGAAAGGGCAAAAAAATGCAAATTGACTATAACGTTTCAAATGCTATATATAGTAACAATATTCAGATATACAAACACCTGCTACTATAGCGATATAACTGACGGCGCAATTAGTAGGTATCCATCGGGCCGTGGACGCGTCGGCGCGGAATATTGTTGATTATAATTAAAAAAAACATGGCTATTTAATATGATAATAAAGCCGCCATAAAGACAATTAATAATCCGAAGTGTAATAGTTAAATAAAATATTATAATAATTGCTCACATTTAATACGGTGTTTAACGTGATTAATAAAATAAATTAGAAAAAAGGTGCGGACCTAGAGCCTGATGAATATTTCTTTTTATCTCCGTGCTGGATAACCCATTTTACACAAGAAGAGAAAAACTGTAATAAACAAGGGTTACGGAGCAGGGGATGGATTGCGCTTCCTGATACATGAATCCAGGGATTGACCTCCAAATCTATGGTAATCCTGTAAAGAAAGGGCAAAAAAATGCAAATTGACTATAACGTTTCAAATGCTATATATAGTAACAATATTCAGATATACAAACACCTGCTACTATAGCGATATAACTGACGGCGCAATTAGTAGGTATCCATCGGGCCGTGGACGCGTCGGCGCGGATTATTTTTGATTATAATTTTAAAAAACATGGCTATTTAATATGATAATAAAGCCGCCATAAAGACAATTAATAATCCGAAGTATAATAGTTAAATAAAATATAATAATAGTTGCTCGCATTTAAAACGGTTTTTAACGTGATTAATAAAATAAACGAAATTAGAAAAAAGGTGCAGACCTAGAGTCTGCAGATTTTTTTTTTATCTGACAACGATAACTAATAAAGCTTCTAAAGAACCCTACGGTTCAATAACCCTTAACTTCCAAAGTCCCAAAAAGGAGAAAGCAAAATAAGTAACATATCAAAATTCATATGGTGCTTATACTAATGAAACCGTTCACTCGTTCCACGGACATATCGTTTTGTTGAAACATCGCAAAGAGAGGCAATCACCGTAATAGCTTGCAATATTGTAATGACGAATCGACATTTTTAATCGGCATTCATTTCGATAAACGTTATTTTTTGGTGCCACAAAATACGTTTTATATTAGTCATTGTAACTAATTTGTGAGATATATTCATACTACGCTTGGAAGTTTTGGGTTTTCGACTTACATATCATTGTGCTTCTTTTTCAATATCTTATGTGGCTTGGAATAAGACTTTAAATCAGAGTTAAACATTGGGACCAAATTTATGTTTGGCAGATTTATCTTATCAATCCATATAGTCATATAATTGAATATTGTATCTTGAGACAATTAAATTGAAAAGGTGTTGGTAAATTGTAATATTATGTATTATGTCAGGTTGTTTATATGATAATGTATGATAAAGATAGACAAGAGAGTGAGAAAATGATATGACAATATTTTTATTTATTGTAAGGTAATAAAGTGGCTGCACTATATGAAAGTGAAGTCCAGAAACCACCACAACCACCAAATATATAATTCATCTGTGCTTTTCATTATCATGTGGCCCCCCAACTGCCTGTCCTGCGACCTGTACCCGAGTACAGTGAACGCTGTAACCGCGATTCGCGTAATTGTAAGGACTGTTGTAAGTCTATCGAATAAATTCCCCTTCGGCGAAACGTGCAGTTTGGTGTTGCCCGCCAGCGTCCCGGATCCTTTCCCTTTCACCCTCTACCCTTCCCCTCTCCCTAGTCTCCTACCCCTCCTACCCCCTAGCACCCGTGACTGGGCCCGGTCGTGGGTATTCGGGGGTTCCGTCCCTTTTAATTATCATGTGGCCCCCCAACACTCTCTGCAACTGGGTATACATTGCTCGAAGGACTAGCTGTACGAAATTTAATACAGTATATTTTGATGTGAGAGAGCTTTGAAATTCTGATCTGCAACCTCTTTGTGTGACGAAAGGTGGTATGGGTAAACTCTGTGCCGGGTAGAGTATTTATTTCACTGACTATTGCCGGTGCTGCTTTCGCGTTAATATAAAACAATTAAAATAAAATAAAGTCTAGCGCCATCTGTTGGCGAGTGGTAGTCAATTAGATATGACGAAAAAACCCAGCCTCATATAAAATTCCGGTATACGTGTGTTATAAAGAGCTTTATGGATTTTGATTTATTTAATACTTATTGAGTCACCTAAATGATTCGTAACTATAGATAGTCGGTGGCGTAGATGTCGAAACCTTAGAGTTTTTATTTTATTTAACGACCAAATTTTCTCACATAAAAAAATCTCCTAACACTTACGAATATTTTTTAATTCAATATTATTTATAAATTCATGACTTATTAAGAGTTGTGGTATATACGTCATTCGTTGTACTTCATTTTAACTTTATCACTTGATAGACTTCATAATTACTTTCTTTTAGAAATATATTTTTTCTATAACGCGATCGTTTAAGTTTCTAAATTATTTTAATTATTGTTTGAAGTGTTAGAAATTGACTTCTACGTAGTTGATTAAACTTTGTCAATTTTAAGTCTAGACCATGGAGCAACTATAAATATTATAAATAAGCGAGGCAAGCATATTAACCTTAGTAATGTATCTATGTACTCGTATGTTTTCAATTAATTATAGGTGATGAATTAATCATGAGATGGCGTGTAGCGCTAATCGGAGAGAGTCAATGGCCGCTTTGTCAACAATCTCAATCCGTACATAGCTGTAGCATTGCATTGTATCGTCTTCCTGTTAATACCACTGTATATATTATGAAACATGTACTGTTTCACAATGGAATCGAATACAATTGAGGCGTTATCGTAAGGTCTGTATGTTTGATCGTCCTAGTATTTAGTAGAGCCGAGTGACGAATATAAGCTTTTATTCTACGGTGATTGTGATAGAATTGGCTATAGATCATGGAAGAAATAGGATATATGTGTGTAGACTAGAGTACTTTTTATACGACTTCTTTTTTCAGTCCCGAAGGAAAATATTATTGGAAATCTTTATATATAAATTTCTTCTGCGCGTGTGTATGCCACTGAACTCCTCCTAAACGGCTGGAGCGATTTTGATGACATTTAGTGTGCGTGTATCCGATAATGGTTTAGAATTACAATTGGACCCCGTAGGTAGTGTTGCGGTTGACTTTTAGGATTTTTTTTATTGCCAAGGCAGGACAACGTCCGCCGGGCCCGCTAGTATCTTATAAATATTATAAAGCTGGAGTGTTTGTTTGTTTGGTTGAACGCGGTAATCTCAGGAGCTACTAGTCCGATATCAAAAATGTATTTCGGTGTTAGACAGCTCATTTATCGAGGAAGGCTTTATATCATCACCCTAACACCAATAGGAGCAGAGTACTAATGAAGAAAGTTTCATAAACAGGTTTTATTTCCTTCGCTGCGTGTTAATGTTCGAAGTAACTATTCCACGCAGCTGAAGTCGCGGGAGAAGCTAATAGTATATAAAAATAGCATAATAAAGAACAGAAAATATCTGTTTCTTAATTTGACGCAATAATCCATTATAATTGTATCCTACAAAAAAAGTATAGGCTCAATATCTCGAGAAATATCGATCTTAGCGATTTGGTTTTAATGACTTTTTTGTAGAATATGCAATAACATTTTTCCTGTAAGTTCGGCCATTAATAAAATAACAACAAATAAAGAAGAAATCTTTACAACATTTGCCTTCCGGTGAGCGGTACTGACTCACCGGTGTGAGTTACAGTTAAGTCGCAATATTGTAGAGCGCTCAATCCTGAGTAATTAAAATTAAAAAATAAAAATATCAAAGTTTACGTAAAGTATCGGAAATCTCCTCACGCTCTAGGAGAGTACTTAGAGTTAATATTAAGTGCTCAAATTTTGAGGCAATTTTTTTACATATTTCCAAAAAGATTTTAGTTTGGGATCGCAAAAGAAATGTCCTTAAAAAGCATCCTAATGTACAAACTACATACTCATTAAAATGTTACCTATAAAGCCATCAAACAAACATTACATTACAATAGAGATAAACAAGGTGTGTTATGGAATAAGAGAAAAAACTACGGCCAAGTCTTCAACTGATGTTGGATCATAAAAGAAAATTATATACTTAAGATTATAGAATTCATATACTGAAAAGTCTAACATTACGTTACTCTACAATATCGGGTCCTTTTAAAATGGAGAAAAATCTCAATAAGGCTTGTCACACGCGGTCAAAGTTTTGTTCTATATTGCACCGTAATTCTCCTCAGGTATTGCGCAGACATTTTATAGAGCTGATATATAAAAAAAAATGTAATATCGAATGAGAAGGAATGTACCCCTGACAGTGCTTGCGCAAATATCTAACAAACAATATTTGCCATTATGATGTTTCGCAAATCGTCAATAAATTTTACGAAACAAAACGTTTTATGATCGCATAATATGACGGCGTTATTTTTTTATGATGTTATTTTTTGTAATAAATTCTCTTAAACGCGAAATATGTATTTGTAAATAAATTTCTGCTGTCAAAAGTTTATTAAACAAAATATTAGTTTTCATACATGAGTTACAGACTTCGACCAGTCTATTACACAATGAAGCAACTTTACCTTTCGCGAAGTGTGTAACAGACAAATGTGAGACATTTATCATAAGATGTAACAATAAACGGAGTTCCTGGAGTCCCGGATTGCTCCCCCAGGGCAGCTTTATTACAACAAATCTTTCTTTATAGATATAAAATATGGACTGCACATTCCATCGTGGAGAAACTGAAACGTTAATATTTGTTTTTAAACTTTACATGTTAAATATAATATCACAATAGCTTCATCTATACTAATATCATAAGGCTGGAGAGTTTGTTTAGGTAACTAATCTCAGGAACTACTGGTATCTGATTTAAAAAAATCTTTCAGTATTAGGTTAGCTCGTTTATCGAGAAAGGCTTATATAGGTTATATACCATTATATAGGTTATATACCATTACGCTAAGAAAAATAGGAGCGGAGCAACAATGAGGAAGGTTTCAAAATCGGGGTTTTTTTTCCTTTTCAGAGTTTCAGCTGCGTGTTATTAAAGTGGCTATTCCACGCGGGCAGTAGTTAGTGTAATATAAAGACAATAAAATTTTAAGAAAACACGATTTTTATAAGCACAAATCGTTCAACGATGTATATTTTCTTGACATGAAGAAATGGGGACAGAAGTGTGGTTCTTATGACTTTTTCTCTGCATTTTATTAGCCCATTCGTAATATATGAAAGATAAGGTTGAGATCTGTGTTCCCATCAACTATTAAGTTCTTAAAAATAAGTCAGGAATACCATTTACTTGATAAAATTCTAAAGAATGCTATAGAAGCTTGAAATGTATCCCAGAAGTCCCTTATAAAAAATAAATGAGCACTAAAGAAGGATCTTTAAGAATTCAGCCCTTAAGGAGTTTATGTAGAGGTTAAAGTTCTTGAGATCTTGCTGATAGGAAATCCCATCGGAGACGCGGTTAGTCTTCAATAAACGAGCAACGCTTGACTTGGAACTTGTTGGAAGACGGACGATCAGATATGTTTTACTTTACTTCTTAATTGCATATTCGCGTAAGATCTATAAGTACCTATAGTATAAATGACTTATCAGTTTAAAAATGACCAGATACATTAGTATCAGCCATACTATAAAGTTGGCTCGCTTCTCTATAGACTTCATTGAGGATTTCGGTGTTATGTGTACAAAGCTAACCTTGATTGCTATTTTTAATTATATTCTAAATTACTCAGAGAAGATGCGTAAACGAGCTAAAATTCTCGCTATAATCCTGAGAATTGTTATACTTAAGTAGCAATGAACAGGACTTATTGCTTGTAGACGGGATTGTTGATGGGATTGAAGAGTGTTCGAACGTTGCTCACGTACTAGAAGACGCAGCGTTGCCAGACCTGTCACAAATAGAACCGACGACCTCTTGAAGGTTGCAGAAATATACTATATGCAAGCAGCGTAGACCGATTATTGTGGCGATTATTGGGAGTAATTTGAAATATTATATTATTTAAAAATCATTTCTTATGTCAAACACTGGTTATAAATGGTTAGCGTCACCTATGGACAAATGTAATACCAGGGGAATTCAGCTGCTGCGTTGCCGGCTTTGAAGGGCGTATTTCAATCCCTTTTTAAAATGACCCATATCATACCTATGGATACCGTACCGGGTAACCCATGCCACAACGCTGGCGTACGCATAATGAAGTTTCTGGGGATCAATTTTATTGGTTTTAAAGCGTGTAGATGATGAATGAATGAATCTAAAGCGACCTTTATCATATTTAGCGTTTATAAGTAAACCCTATGTATCAAAATGGTTCCGACGCCTCCGTGACTTGTTATTTAATCCCAATAAACGGTTTACCGGCCCCGGAGAGCGGAGTCCCCGCCGCGTACCACCGCTCGCCGCCGCACGCCGCCCGTAATCTGGTTACGCTCTAATCCAACGGAATTTGATATTCGAGTGTAGGGCGTTATATCTTCAGTAATATTATGCAACATGTATCTTAATCTCGTGAAAATAGAATTGAAACCCGAAATTAACCCGTCTTTTATAAATAAATGTGAAGGTATTTTAACCCATTCGATGCCATCTATTAACAAGAAGTTTATACCATATGCCACCGATTTTTATGGCATCACGTATACGTATACGCACTCGGGTGCATTTTAGGTTCACTAATAAAACGAGTTAAAACGAAGACGGGTTGCTGACATGGAATGGGTTATTTATTTAATTGATTTCTTAATGTTGAACTGCTCGGGTTATTTCGCCACGTGATTATCAAGGAGGCCCGAAAGTTGTATTAAGTTGTTATCATCATGTAATGTTAATGTTTCATATTTCCTATAAATACTATAAAATTAATATATTGCCAGTTTTATACTGAGCCAAATAATAAGGCGTGTAGCTGTTGTGATTGCGCAAAGTTTTGTATACTAGAATACTCTTCCAGTTTTGAAGAAGAAATAGCTAATGAAACTACAGCGGTGGTGAAGTATACACCATTGCTTGTCTGGCCAATTATTATTTATGTGTATGTGGCATCAAACAGGTATGCACAATAGCACATAAAAACCAGTCCTCATTCTAGATTTATCGTGTGGCTATGTTCTTGAAATCAAATATAATTATATCTGAAAAGCAAACTTGGTAAAATAAACAAAAATACGTACCTTTGCAATGTTTACTTTCAACTTTAGTACCAATATAAGAAAATGAACGCTTCTCTTGGTAACGGGAAAATTATTACATTTTCAGTATAGTATTTTTTTTTGGCAACCAATCTTCTAGATTATTACTTCCATTATAAAGTTTCTTGTGATAATTTAAATATTCTAACAAGATAATGGCTCCTTGTTAAAAATTTTCATGGAGTCTTTGTGACATCTCAAATTCATGCCCCGTAGTATTATTTCCCATCCACATCACTTGTGCAGAATCACCGATCTATATTACATAAAATACGACCGATGTTACAAAGTATAGAGTTAAATAATACAAGATTGTGAATAAAATATAAAATCCACTATACGGCATACTAAGATCCCGCCAAAAACCGCCAGTTTTGTATAAAGAATTGTGTAGACAAAAACGCTGCAACTTTGGTACTAGTAAGAGTCTTAAAGTACTCGTCGAGTGCTATTAAACTATTTGTTTATTATAAACCTTTTTCCCCTTACAATGTTAACGTAACGGTAAATAAATATTTTATTGCTAATGAAGAAATTCCATGACAAGTTCTAAAGTTGTCACGAATGCACTAGGCTCATACGATAAGACGTCTACCGGCCGCTGTAGCTTCCGGAGCGCAATTTTTTATCAAAGTCTAACATAACCTGTCTTTAGATGTATTTGTTGAACATTACATTAACACTGTAAGGAGTAAAAATATTTTGAAGTTGTTCATTTGGGAAGGTGTGAATTGGGTTTTATGATACGAAAATGTGTAACGTAAAAAAGAGAGCTATACATATGTATATAGGTTTTACGCTCTAAGAGAAGGAGATAGTATATTCATTATATACTCGAAATACAAACACAGAAAGAGAGGGAGAAACGTTGAAATCTATAGCACATTATTTTCCGTAAGATAGTAGTGACTACCGCACACTTTTCAAAATTAATCTATGTTGTGTATTATTAACATTGTTAGTATATATTAAAATATTACCAAATAATCCCGAAAACGAATGTTTACCAGCTCCATAGTGTATTCATCTCATTTTCTTAAAAATTAATCACAATACAAAGTTTCACTTCTACCGCGTGTAAACTACACACATTTTTTTAATGAATCTATATACTTGTATGGTACAATCCTTTTGGGAATTTATTCGTACAAAAATTAAACGGCTTGGTTTTTTTTTTTGCACAATGCTATTAACTCCATACAAAACTGGCATTGTATTAATTTTGTTATTTGTCAAAAGAAGCGTTCAATTTCTAATATTAGCATTGAATAGGATTTATGTATTGTTAATAATATTTTAAACACTACTAACTAAGATTACTGAAAATCGCAAATAAAAAGAAAACTACTTTGATGGGCTTACCATTATTATGTGGATGATTGTAGTAATTTCAATACTGACACTATAACCTCGTTATATTATTGTATATTAGAGCGGTTTGAGCGGTTCTTATTTAGGATATGTTCGAATTTTTCTTCAGAATAGTTCTGAATAGTTTCCAAATATATCAAAAACATTCGTCCCAAATTGCAACTTTTTTTAAATTACCCCGGCACCCACGACATGCAATGTTCTAAATGGAAATTACCCCGGCACCCACGACATTCAATGTTCTAAATGGAAATTACCCCGGCACCCACGACATTCAATGTTCTAAATGGAAATTACCCTGGCACCCACGACATTCAATGTTCTAAATGGAAATTACCCCGGCACCCACGACATTCAATGTTCTAAATGGAAATTACCCCGGCACCCACGACATTCAATGTTCTAAATGGAACTTACATGTGAAACGTTATGTACTTACTTTGGATTATTTTCAATTATGAACTAATGAACGAATTATATTACATGTAGGTAATAAAAATGAAAATTAAAAATGTCTATCCTTTTTAGATTTTTGTGAAAAGAATCGGTAGTAATAAGATACATTTTTTTTTTTTAGATATGTTTGTTTATTTGATCACGCATCACTGTTAAAGTACTACGTTGCGATAAAATCATAAAGCATGTCCTGGAGTAAAATTAAGCCTCGGTTTTATTAAAATCGGTTAACTCTATCAAAAGTTATGTTATTTTAATGTCGATGCAACTTAAGTATGAGAGAAAAGTATATATTTATTACATTTTTTTTACATGCGGAGCTCCCTAACGGCTAAATTACCCCGGCACCCACGACATGCAATGTTCTAAATGGAAATTACCCCGGCACCCACGACATTCAATGTTCTAAATGGAAATTACCCCGGCACCCACGACATTCAATGTTCTAAATGGAAATTACATGGGATACGTTATATTATTACTTTGGATTATTTTCAATCATGAACTAATGTACGAATTATATTAAATGTAATAAAAATGAAAATTAAAAGTGTCTGTCCTTAGATTTTTGTGAATAAATTGGTAGTAATAAAATACATTTCAATAATTTTTAGATATGTTTGTTTGTTTGAACACGCATCACTGTTAAAGTACCGCGTTGCGATAAAATCATAAAGCGTGTCCTGGAGTAACATTAAGTCTCGGTTTTATTAAAATCGGTTAACTCTATCAAAAGTTATGTTATTTTGTGTCGATGCAAATTAAGTATGAGAGAAAAGTATATATTTATTACATTTTTTTTACATGCGGAGCTCCCTAACGGCAATCTCATCCCGCTGGGCAACTGAGAATGGGGTTTGTCCGATTTGCACGGGATGAAACCCCATGGTGCCTTCATACACCATTTGGCCAGGGGAGCAGGAACTGCCGACTGGCATTGCGTCTGCTTCCCCAGCAGGTGTTGGCCCTTCCGAGGAGTCCCGATTACGATCTGAGTGGTCAAGATGGTAGAAACCTCAAGAGAGAGTTGGTGTTAGACCCCCTTGATGAACTGTGGGAGTCGCATCAGCACAGTGCGCCTCCACCACATGGACCTGTGTAGTTTAAATTGCCAGAATGACGGGCATGCCCGTTCCATGTCTAGTTACACCTAGACTGGGTATACCTTTCCCGTGGCATACCGACGATTACGCCTCTTTCTTTTTTATATGTTCGCCATTGTCATTTATTTTCACCATATTTCCGATAAACTTTTACGTATTACATTTTTTCAACTGCTTCAAAACGAAATCTCTCATAAACCCTACGAACAAAATTGGTCAGCAGAATTTCATCTTGTTTAAATGAATAATTGTACCGAAATTAATTATAATATTTCTATAAATACCAAAGCTAATTGGCATTGTATAGATAGCTATCCGGTTGAGGAAAAAGAGACTCAAGTTTCTTGGAAAATGTAAATAAAACTTTATTGTTCTCATCTACAAAATACTGTGAATTGTTTCGAATTGAATCTGAAAAAGGGGTAAGAATAAAGGAATCCTTTCATAGAAACGTCTTTTGTTTTCAGTTGAATCTATATTTATTTAAATTCGAAGTAAATGTTCAAACAATACCTTATCTTAGATTAAATATTGATTGCTTCGAAAGAAAATCATTTGCAAAACTGAAATAGAGTTGAACAATGAAAATTGACTATCTAGTCAATTCAGTAGACTGGAAGATCTGAGCACACTTGCCGGTAGTGTACGGTGTTATACCTATACCTCAACTTGATGAAAGCGTTCAATAGACTTTGCCATTAAAGACAAGGCTTAAAGACTTGTACGAGGCTACAATCTTACTTAAACTTACGTGCGATCAAACGATGTTATATACACCTATGGCATTATTTCTAAATCTACCATTTAATTTATCACAGCGTCCAGCATTATACGCACAATACAATTGTTATCGCTCAATAATGTTGCCAACGTAATGCTTTGAGTATTACATTTAGTACATTTCTAGACATTTTAGTACACATAATCGTATGTTCTATCCAGTGATTTTGTACAAATCTATTATTAGTGAATTTGTGTAATATAAATGACACACAAAACTATTTTGTAATAGTTAACGTTAGACTAGTAGTAGGGTAGTGGCAAGATGACGAAAAAACATGTGTATCTGAACACTGGTAATATATACTATATATAGCTGGTAATATAGCAATACTTTTGTACAATATGAGAATAATATAGAATAAGCAATTGCCATTGATATAAATACAGACATCAGCACCTAAACTTTGTTCTGTAGGGGCATTCCCACAGTGCTTCATAGCTTTTCTATTTTAAATTCTAACAGTGTTTAATTGAAGAATTCGGCGTGAATTGAGATAAAATTGATAAATATATATGTTACTATTAATTAGTAAAATATATACAATACAAAATAAATTTATATATATATAAATTTATATTATAAGCTAGATCAAATTAATGTACTATGAAATTGTATATCTTAAAAATATCGATAAAAAAGTCTCGGACGGTATACATTTATCTCTAAAGGATATCCCATAGTAACCATTTTTATGTTTTTACAAAAATAATGATGTGTTATATTTACCAAGTTATTTTATATAATACAGTATTATTCCTTATCCAATTTAATACATTGTATATGTGATTTATTAAAAGGGATCTACACGATTCCGTGCGAAGCTGGGGCGGGTCGCTAGTTACCAATAAACCTGTATATGAGAATGCTCACAAACTATATAATATACAAAGTCCCATAGCACAAATACTTAACTATACATATAATTATTTTGGTATACTACTAGATCCAGACAGACACTTATGCATACTTACACATACATACCTATATTACGTGTAACGAAATTTTTTCTCTACCGTGCTATGAAAAGTTTTTCTTGAAACAGGTTCCTGGAATATGTTGTACGTGATGTAAGAGTTTTCATTACGTTATGATGTACTATGAAAAAACAACGCATTATTATTATTAATTTTATTATGGAATCATTGTTACAAATTATGATGTATCATACAAAATAGAAACTACTCAACTGCTGCATTATTGATAGCAATTTATATTAACACCTGTTGAAAAATAACAAAAAGGTGGAATGCGTCATTGACACATAAAACAGTAATTGTCAGTTATAATAAATATAAATGCTATCTTGCAGTCACGTCTCACGTCCGCCAAGAACACAGACGGCGAGGGCACGTAGGAACTGAATCAATCACATTAATTGTAACGCCACCACAACATTAGTTGTGGAAACTGTACTAAATTTTGCTGCGACTGGAGCAGTATCGTCAATTAAATAAAAAGCTATAGAGCAAATCACGATGGTCGAGTTGTTTAACCCAGTGGCCAGCAAACCGCGGCTCACGAGTCGAATGCTGCACTTTCACTCCTTAGTTTTGGCTCTTCCACAAAGTGTTTAGTGCAGACATTGAATATTATTTATTAACTTGCCAAGAGACGAGTAAACATTTTTGAAATGTAAGCCTACAGAAAGCAGGTATATTTTTAGAAAGGAAAGCCACAATAGCAACAGCTAGTCTCGCAACAAAAGACATATTGAGCCAAGACAAACTCGGGAGTGTATTTTTTATCTTAATTATTTGTATAGAAATGTATCGACTAAAGCATAGCTTAAGTTACAAAAAAAGACTCTTTGAGTTAATTTCAGTTTAGTGTTATTTATATTTGGCTCTTTTAGATGACGAGCTGACCACTGGTTTAGCAGATGGGGTATCAGTTTGACACCCGCAGGTTTGGATACCCCGGCATGTACGAACGAATTTTTCGGAATTCACATAGGCTTACTAATTTAAATCGGTAACACTATCAGCTAACGCTGAAGGAAAACATGGTAAAAACCGAAACCTGAGGAAAGTTCTTTTAGTACCACCGTGTGTGGGAAAATATAGAACTATGGATTTCTCGGTGTTTGATATTGTCAATATGTCGTGGATTGGCGTGATGATGTATGGGCATATACATTTGTCCGGGAAGAAGCCATTAATCCAGCAGTAGAACTCTTACGGCTTGATATTATATAGAACAGTTACAAATCAAAATCAGAAATACTTTATTAAATTTAGGCCCTAATTAGGCACTTATGAACGTCAAAACTACAACCTATTCAGAAAACTACACATTCATCGATAAGAACCGACAAGAAACTCGATGGTGTTTATCTTTTTAATACATTTACAATATATTACATGTTATATTTGTTTTTTGTGGATGCACACAGAGAGGAGTCAATTTCAGACATCACCATCGTTCACATATTGAGCCACTCTGTAACTGCCTTTTGAGACTAAAGCCCACTTGATATTGCGCTTAAACTTACAGTCCAGACTTCCTTTGGGGTTTTTTTGTAAAACCTGACAAACACTATTACCTAAAAAAACTATTACTGGTTTTACTGAGTTTGAAACATTGGACTACCAGTTTGTTACAGTTTCTAGTATTTAGAACAAAAACTGTCAACTTGAAACACAAAATAATCTTGCAATAAAATCCTTATTTAATAACTGTAGCAGTGTTCACGACGTTACCGGACGATATACCTTGAACTGTGTAACACAGCAACCTATATCAATAAGGAAAACGGTCTAATAAATGTATGAATCAATGAAGCAAGAAGAAGGGAAGCAAATGAAATGAACGAACAAGTCCCTGGAACTCGGTGACCTATATTTCTTAAATCTGCTGATTTCCAGCTTTTCTAATCTTGATATGTCGTTGATACGAAAGTTAATCTATATTTTTTTTTTCGAAAATATCCATAATTTACATTTAATTCTATTGCAGAACAATACATTTTTTAACTTTATAGAGTTTAGCGTTTGACCATAATCTTCTCTGATGTTAAACACAAGCCGTGCTCTAAGATGCTAAACACCGCAAGCCGTATGTTGTAGATGGTAGAGCTACGCTGAAGCTATTAACGGTTTCAGCATGAATGGGTCGGCTCGACCGGGGTAATACCACCCTCTCACAGAAAACCGACATGAAGTAACAGTGCTTGCATTGTTGCGTTTCGTTCGGTCAGTGAGAGCGCCGGAGGTCCCACCTCCTCTCCCCTTCCTTCTTCCCTTACTCCCCAACCCTCCCAAGACAGGTTGATAACGCACTTGCGACTCTCTTGGTGTTGCAAGTGTCTATGGACGGTGTTGATCATTTAACGCCAGGTGACCCACCAGTCCGTTTGCCTCCTATGATATAAAAGAAAAACCTAGAGGGAGCTGGCTCTCAGGTGTAGTTACAAAAACACACCAACAAGTGCTTGGCGATAGATTTTCATCTTAAGGGTGTTAACTAACCTGGCGGACTTAGAAAAAAGCCTACCACCATGCTATGGTTTCATTACAATATTTTCCTTCAACAGAAGCTCCGACTTAGTTGCAAGGATTCAAACCTACCTCCATCGAGGCTGTTTACAAACAGGCTATCAACTAAGCCATCGTTGCTTCGGTTCATCGATTTTCCTTTTTTCTAAGAATTACATTCAAAATTTAAAGATTTCACCCAAAAAATGTTCAAAAATACTATATTTTTATATAAATATCATTAATAGAATTAAATGTTCTGTAAATATGTAGGAGTGTCTCACGTTTCCCAATAAAAATCAAGAGGTTACAAGGAAAGCTAATCTCTAATTAAACTAAGTAACCAACGAAAAAATAATAACAAAAATCCCTCGCTTTTGTTTTCAATATAATAATATAATGTAAAGGAAATCCATAAGCAAAACCACAGAAAACACTCCGCGTAATAAATCCTATACCCTGGGTGGAACATTTTTGCGGCGTGTTTCACTGAGTTATTATCTTGATTTATAACTGGGGTATGTTAGTATATCTGAATTAGCCACATTTGTCATAAAAATAAAAGATAAATGTCCTTACGACTCGTGCGAGAAACTTTCTATACGAACTTAGGAAAAAACTATGTATTTAGTGGTACTGAAATATTAAATAATACTGTTACAGTGAGCCAATTAGTGGAGTTGGGTTCCACCTCTCTGCACACATTCTCGCTACTAATCATTTATAACTAATCAGAGAACTGAGTCTGTTAAACTGACAATTTTACTATTAAAATAGCGATAATTTAGATAATAAATAATAGTGTACCTGAGACACATTTTTATTAAATATAGTAATATCTTATTAAATATCTTACAAACGGTTTATTTAGTCGTTTGATTGAACGTTTACAGATCCTGGCGGGCTGCCAACATCGTTGTAACGCGGTCGCGTAACTCCAACTTCTCTGCCCTTAGCTATTGTACTGTTTGACAGCCTTACAGTGTGCTATGACTGAGGTTGGTAAGCTTTCTCATTAATTATTTATCTCTATCCAAACACTTCGGTATTTTAATCAACTCATTGTCAACAGCTTAGTTGAAGTCTTAATTTATTAATGTTATGTATTAATGAAAACAACAGAAGAACGTTCGTATTTATTTATTTCTTACACCGGCGTTATGAATGAAAATAGTCAAACTGTAATATCTATACTTCTACACTAATATTATAAAGAGGTAAAGTTTGTGAGTTTGTGACGTTGTAGGGGGTAATCTCAGGAACTACTGGTCTGATTTGAAAAAAATATTTCAGTGCTATATAGGTTATTTATCGAGGAAGGTTATAGGCTATATATTATCACACTAAGACCAATAGGAGCGGAGCACCAAAATGAAGAATGTTTCAAAATCGGGTTTTTTTTCCTCTTGAGAGCTTCCGTTGCATGCTAGCGTTAGCTCAAAGTAACTATTCCAAGCGGACGAAGTCGCAAGCAAAGGATAGTTACTTATATTATCCTACAATAATTGTAAATTTGTAAGGCTGACTATTTTCCGTGTAAGATGCTGGTACAATGAACTCGGGCACAGTCACTACAAATTTGAATCACATTTGGGCCTTCTTCGGATGTAGACTCCAGCTGGTGTCATTATTCGTTGTTACTTGAACGGTAGTCACGTCTGTTAGTTTAGGTTAGATTTTAATCGTGAATATTTGAAAGATCGATCGTGTGCCATATCAGATAGGTTTAAGTTTTAGGTAATGTATTATTTCGATTAGTATTCATATAAGCTTGAGCTTGATTTTAATTAGTTATTAATAAATCATCATCATCAGCGTCTTAGGCCTCTTAGGCTCATAGGCCTCTTCCTGAAGGAAGGTATGGACATAATCACCACGCCAGCCCACGACGTATTGGCGATTTCAAACTCTGAGAAATCTACAGTACTATGTTTTTCCACATACAGTAGTACTACAAGAACATTCCACGGTTCAGGCTTCCTCACAATATTTTTCTTCCTTAGTATTACCAATTTAAATTAGGAAAGGTACGCGATTTCCAAAAAATTCGTTGGTACCCAGGGATTCGAACCTGCGGACATCGGAATGCCACCACGGTATTTAATAGTCAACACAATTCATTTTTTACAATAGATAATCGCACCCCACCTTTTTTATTAGAACTTTGATGTAAGATGGAGGTGCTTAGATGTAAGAATAGGATTGTTATTGTATAGCGGTAGTTTTTTACGAAGTCCTTGCGAGTCCTCTTCCACTCTTTAGTTTCAATATTAAACTAATATTTCTCGAAGCATAATACGCAGTCAATTTATGTACTCTAAATGTCTCCTTTATATCGTATAAGAAAGGGAAATAATATAATTTCTACAAGTCAAACACAACGCCATAAAAACATTTCAATTGGAAAATTAATAAAGAGAAGGGATTCTACGCGCGTCAAAAATGATTGAATTCTGTTCTCGAAGGTAACGCTTTGAAAGAATCTTGAATTAGACTTCAATTCACGTTTGATGGATCGGAAATATTTACCAGGATAATTACTTTTTCTCTTTGGCATCGCACCGTTTGCACATCCGCCAGTGTCAATGTTTCATTCCTATAGTTATAATAGTTCAGTCCAAATTATTCATTTCTTATTCAATTTGAATTTCTTATTATTTGTCTGAGCCAGAATTAATACACAAATATATTCAAAGTATTCAAATCACACGAATTTATAACGACGCCTTGTTTATTTAAACTTTAAGATGATTCGAAACTTATTATTTGTATTATTATTTATATTTCAATTTTGCATAATAACTAAGCTGCATCATGAAAACTGACACATAAAATGACTCAAGTTAAATATAGTTGATATTTAAATATAGTTATGTTTAAAAAGTCGCTGAAAAAGAAAATTAATCACTTTATCTACTGGTGAAAGCTGCATGAAAATTCGTTCAGTAGTTTTTTAGATTATCGCGATCAGACAGACAGACGTGGCAGAGGACTTTGTTTTATAATATGTAGGGATTGTATGTATTACAAAGTTTTGTTCAAAGTAATAACCTATGAAAGTTCTTTCAATTCCACTGTAGAACAGTTCGTATACAATAATATTTTATAATCATAACACAGTGCTAGCGTATAACTGAAGTCGGCTTATAGTGAAAATTCACTATAGCGTTTCGATAGGAAATCATTTCATACTTACAAACTGCTCGTGTTAAGTCGAGTTTACACTGTCAACTTTTGTACCACATTATATTATTCAAAATTCACTGAAACTCAACTCATGGCTCTTCTCGCGCGCCCCCTAGGGGACGTGCGGGGAAACCGCGTCAGGGAGGACCCCTCTGGCGGTAGCGTATTCTCATCCGCTGCTACGGACGGTTCTTGTTATTCGAGGCGCGTCCTCTTGCGAGCCGCGCCTCTATAAGTATTCTTGTTCTTGTTCATCTTCTTGTTCGTAATCGTATTCGTCAACTGTGCTTGGGCTGTCTGTACGGGGTGGGCGCTCTTGTCTGGGGCAATACCCCAGAGGTTGGTCGCGCACCCGAGTCCATGGCGTTCTCATTTCGTCTCTATCGATTATTATTTCCGGTGTCATAGGCCGGCTTGTGTGAGCGGGCTGGGCGGACAGATCTGCAGGCTGCGCATGTATTCTTTTCCTTCTCGTTCGTCGGGACTTGATTTTTCTACCTCGAGGGGGAGGGTCATTGGCGGGGGCCATCAGGCTCGCCACCGCGGTCTCTGTGACCGTGTTATGTGCCGGTCCGGCCGTGCGTATCCGTCCGAAGTCTGTGCTCCGGGCTACGGTGCCGGTGCGGCGGTGTCGCATCTCTCTCTTGAAAACAGGGCAATCTTTTTGATTATTAGCGGTGTGGGCGCCTCCGCAGTTCGCGCAGGTCGCCGGTGCATCCTTGGGGCGACCGCAGTCGCGTGCGAAGTGCGGTCCCCCGCAGCGCACGCAGGCGATATTGTTGTGGCACAGTTGAGACGAGTGCCGAAATTGTTGGCACCTGAAACACTGTGCCAGCCGGCGTTCCCCTCTCCAGGCCTCTATTTTGATTGGCATCATCAGCAGCATATCTACTGCATATATCGCTGGTGTTAGTCCGGGTGCTCTCTTAAGGCAGACGTGATAAATGCATCCGTTTCTGCCTTTGCGCCCGTTTATTTGTCTCGCATAATCTGCGAAGAAGCCCTGCTCTCTGAGGGCTTCTTGCAGTAGCTGTGGGTCAGTCCCTCTGGGTAGGCCACGTATTGCGACCTTCAGGCGTTGGTGCGTCGGAGGCGAGTATGTGAACCATCTCGCCTCATCTTGGCTCTTCAGGTATTCACATATCTCGGTATATTCGAGGTTATCTGCTGGGAAGAACCTCAGTCCATTCCCGTAGGCTCTCACATTAGGGATGTGATCTAGTATCACGGCGATCCGTTTGAGATGCTCGGACCAATCAGGGAGGCTCTCAACGATGATCGGCGGATAGTGCCGTCTCACTTCAGGCATCTCGGTATCGACTGTGTTTCCGTCTCGCTCTTTTGGGTCGACGGCTAGACCTTGCGATGGTCTAATTATCTCGGCTCTCTTTTCTTGAGGTCTTCCGTCTCGCTCTCTCGAGTCGGCGGCTAGACCTTGCGGTGGTCTAGTGGACGCGGGTGTCTTTTGCGCATGCGCGGATGGCGCCACTGCGCGATCAGTGGTCTTGTGTACGCGCGGTATAGCTTTTTCGGCCGCGGGTTCCGTATGTTGCGATACGGACGGGGGCTGCTCGCGGGCAACCCCTCGCGACGAAGCGGGCGCTGGCGATGCAGTCGCCTGCGCCGCTGGCTTATCGCGCGACACGGCGTCTTCTATTTTGGCGATCTTGCTCTTCTGGGAATCCGGAATTGGAGGCGTCTTCACTTTCCCTCTGGCGGCAAGTTGTAGCGCCGCGACGTCTTGTTTGGACGGAGTCTTCCCCTCGCCCTCAGCCTCCTGGAGGCGCAAGTACAGCGCCATCCAGCGGATCATCCCCTCAGACGTCGACCTCGTCCGATCTAGAATTAGATCGGCGAGAGTGAGCGCATCACTCTCGGAGTAATACGCTTGAGAGGATTCTCCCCCGGACGGCCTCTGTCGCGCCTCAGAGGTTTGAGTGCGAGTTGCGGGCACGGTGTTGCGGTGTCCGGTAGTCGATGCGGTGGTCTTCATTCTTGAGGGAACAGGATCCGTAGGCAGAGCTGTGGTCGTCGTTGGTCGGTCTGGCTGGCCCTGAAAAGGGCCTTTTTTGGCGGGTCTCGAGCTCGTCGTCGGCCGAAGCGCGGCGGCGGCAGTGGAACGCATTGTCACGCAGGACTGATCGCAGCAATCACGTAAATACGTCCTCGCGCGTTGTGACAACGGAGCGGTCTTCACTGAAACTGCGAAATATTGATAAATATATAGTCACTCTTATATCAGCCAAACACTGCCAAAGTGAAAACCATCCCATAATTGGATATATCGTCGATACGCTGGGTAATACGCTATGTAAAAATATTTAATTTTAGGATACTTAAATATGATAGATGACGCGTTAAAATCAGTCCTTAATTAAAAGCATTTTATAAGAGAAAATCGATAGTAAATAACGCGCTACTAAGGTGAGACAAATGACATGTTTTCATCTCATATTATATAACACAACCTGAATAAACTTTCCATCTATTTAATACATAAATACAAGAGACGTGTTAAATCACTACAACCCCATCTCATAACGTAGGGATATAGGGAACGTTCAAACACGAATAAATGTATAGTTATTTATTTATCCCGTACATGGTGTAGCCACTTTGTCAAAATTTATCAAGGGTTGCTTGCCTATAGGTCTTTATTCACCGTCAGCCTATAGTGTAATTCGCAAATGGACGTTATGATCTAAATATATAGAAACCGTGACAAACTGGTCGTTCCATATTTCAGAGTCGGTAAAACCTGAAGCAGTTTTTAGGTTTTACAACAAAGTTTCAAAGCATATTAATGATTCAGCGGACAGTAAGATATAGCGCCGAGTCAAGAGGGTTTTGATGTCAAAACACTATTATACAGTGGATCAATACGTGAATGATGGTGATGTTTAGAATTGACTCGTCTCTGTGCATCCACTAAAAATGATTGTAACGTGTAATATATTTAAAATATATAAATATATTATATAATTTAAGAAGATAAACCTGATCGAGTTCCTCGATGGTTTTTCTCGATGATTGACATGTTTTTTTTTTAATAGTTGCACGGCAAAATGACTGCCCTGTTCCTGATGGTAAGCACAGTACAATCCAAAACCAATGGCGACCACCGAGTGACACACTATCCATCGCCGGTCGCCGCTGTCATGCCGGCCTGCGAAAAGCTGGATATGCACAGGCTGATCCCGAAACGCGACCCGTAAAAGAGAATCACTATGACGGGCTTTTTCGCCATATACATGGTGGTTGCGACCCAGTCAGGCTGTAAAGCCTTACCACCCCGCATGTTTTCCGATCCGGTGGTAGTTCATAAAAGCCTTATTGGGGAATGAATAAAATATTTTTTATTTTATATATAATCAAAAACAACTAGTTCATTCACACGTTGAGGATAAAAAGCGAGTCATTATGTCGCTGATATTAACTATTCCATCGTATTTATTAGACTGGATACACCAGGGTATTCAGAGCTTAACTCTGCCAGTGAAATTTTCAAAGTAATTTGCATGCACGTGTCACCCGGCGCACAAGAAATTTCGACTTCATTTTAAAATTGGATTTGCAACGATTGTCGCTTCGAGTACGTTATGTAATCACTTAGGTTCTCTATTACTTCAAATATTTTCTTTCACAATACTCGGTTTATGTTACGAAAAACATTTACTGATTATTAATAGTTAATTAAACAATAACTATTGGGGGCGCCGCCTGTCAATATGGCGACACCTCTCGTCCTCGTACGTCACCGGCCCGCGGTTAGACGGGGTGAGGTGGAAATGAGGTGAGACGTGAGGCGAGGCGACGTTCCCCGGCGGTGGGCGGGCGTAGAACTCTCGAAGGTGGTAGCGAGAGTGCCGGTAGCCCGCCTCGGTGGCGACAGTCGGATGCCGGTGTTGTCTTGCAGGTGCCTCGGTGATGTGCAATGATGCACGAGTCAGCCGATGAAGGTGGTGGATTATGAAGCGGAGGTCGGGGTGGTCGCAAGAAAACAACGTGGTTCTCGTATAATGACCGCGTCCCCGAGGCAACAGAGCACTACTACTCACGATGAAGACTTCTCGATTAACTATTCAATATTGTCGCGATGAACTATGCGATCAAAACTACTCTATGATACTCAATAAGATGCGCGATCAAACTATTCGATATTACTACGATGCCTTGTGCAATCAGACTACCTTGTTATCTCAATGAGATGTGCTATCAAACTACTCTATGTTTCTATGATGCCTTGTGCAATCAGACTACTCTGTTACTGTGAATCTATGTGCAATCGAACTACCATCTATGTACCGCGCGGACATGCTTATAAGCAAATCGGGCCGGCGAATA